>PVKU01005221.1:0-127987 GCA_004027475.1 Anoura caudifer
TTGCAACAGTAAACATCCTGATAGGTACATTGTTTAAGTATTCCTTTGAACTTCCCTTGGGAACGATCTGATAGCAAGGAAGGCAGGACAATGCAAGGACATTTAATGCCTAGAGGCCGAGGACCAGGCCCAAACATCATTTCCACAATGTCGGACCCTAACTCTCAACCCCTTAGCAGGCATAATAATTCCCTACAGGACACAATAGAAACTACAAAGAAAAGGTGAATGGATTTGACTTTGTTTCCAGTGCGATTAACAACTAAAGAAAAACAAAACGTGAAAATTTATTTTCAGCAAATATATCAGTTAATATTTTATCATTTTAAAGTTCGTAAATATTTGAAAGTAAAATATTAAGATCCCAAAAATTTGAGCAAGACATGAATACACTCTTTCTCTGTCTGAAAATTATTTAATTTATTGATTTAAATTAATATTTTTTATTTCTTTTTTGTTTTTTAAAATGTATAATTTTTTAAAATTTTAATATATTTTCCTGACTATGCTATTACAGTTTTCCCATTTTTTTCTCCCCTTTATTTCCCTCTGCCCTGTACCCCCCTCCCACCATCATTCCCATACCTTAGTTCATGTCCATGGGTCATATATGTAAGTTCTTTGGTTTCTCCATTTCCTATGCTATTCTTAACCTCCCCCTGTCTATTTTGTACCTGCCATTTATGCTTCTTATTCCCTGAACCTTTCCCCTCATGCTCCCCCTCACCACTGATAACATTCCATGTGATCTCCATTTCTGTGGTTCTGCTCCTGTTCTAGTTTGTTTAGTTTGTTTTTGTTTTTTAATTTTAGGTTCAGTTGTTGATATTTGTGAGTTTACTGCCATTTTACTATTCATAGTTTTGATTTCCTTCTTTTTCTTAGATAAGTCCCTTTAACGTTCCATATAATAAGGGCTTGATGATGATGAACTCCTTTAATTTGACCTTAGTTGGGAAGCACTAGATCTGCCCTTCCATTCTAAATGATAGCTTTGCTTGGGTAGAGTCATCTTGGATGTAGTTCCTTGCCTTTCATGACTTGGAATGCTTCTTTTCAGCCCCTTCTTGCCTGCAAGGTTTCTTTTGAGAAATTAGCAGAGAGTCTAATGGGAACTCCTTTGTAGGTAACTGCTCCTTTTCTCTTGCTGCTTTTAAGATTATCTCATTTTTAATTTTGGGTAATGTAATTATGATGTGCCTTGGGGTGTGCTTCCTAGGGTCCAACTTCTTTGGGACTCTCTGGGCTTCCTGGACTTCCTGGAAGTCTTTTTCTTTTACCAGATTGGGGAAGTTCTCTTTCATTATTTTTTCAAATTTTCAATTTCTTGCTCTTCCTCTCCTCCTTCTGGCACCCCTATGATTCGGAGCATTTAAAATTGTCCCAGAGGTTCCTCATTTTTTTTTTTTTTTATTCTTGTTTCTTCATTCTGTTCTGGTTCAATGTTTATTTCTTCCTTCTGCTCCAAACCATTGATTCGAGTGCTGGTTTCCTTCCTGTCACTGTTGGTTCCCTATACATTTTCCTTTATTTCACGTTTCATAGACACTTCTTCCTCTATTTTGCAGCCATTTCTGTGAGCATCCTGATTACCAGTTTTTGAATAGTGCATCTGATAGGTTAGCTATCCCTTCATCACTTAGTTCTATTTTTTCTGGAGCTTTGATGTGTTCTTTTATTTGGGCCATACTTTTTTTTCTGGGTGCACCTGTTACATAGTAAGGGATAGAGCCTTGAGTATTCTCCAGGGTGAGGCAACCCACATTGCTGTGATGTGACACTGTATGTGGGGGAGGGGTCTGAGAGGGAACAGTGCTGCTTGCTCAGCTCTCCTCTGGCTTTCAGTCACTTCCCCTGCTACCCACAGGCAAATTGGGCCCTCTGGGTGCTGATTCCTATGTAGGTGGATTTGTGTACATTCTAGGATCCTGTGGGTCTCTGTAACGAACCCTCCTGTGAGGCTGGGAGTGTCTTCCACTGAAACCCCCACAGGTTTTTCAGTCAAAGGTTCTGAGGCTTTATTTCCCTGCACTGGAGCCCTCAGTTGGGTGGTCTGTCTCACTCCCCAGTTGGTGCTCCCAGTTTATCCTCATGCAATTGTGGGACCGCCTGCTCTGCCAGCTGCCGCCTTGACTGCCTGGTCCACCAGCTGCCATCAGGTCACCACCTTGCTGTCCATACGCCCTCTCCACACTAGCTGCCTGTCTCTGCCCTTCCTACCAGTCTGAATGAATATTTCTTCTTTAACTCCTTGGTTGTTGGACTTCCATACAGTTCAATTATCTGACAGTTCTGGTTGCTTTTTGTTTTTAAATTTGTTGTCCTTCTTTTGGTTGTGCAAGGAAGCAAAGCATATCTACCTATGGCTCCATCTTGGCTGGAAGTCCTAATTTTTTATGTTATTCTTTTGTACTGTGTATCTATATTCCCTAGTCTAATTATATAAATAGTTGGATTTTTTCTTTTCCTTTTTTTAATTGAATAGATAAATTTTGATTTATTCAATTTATACCATAATTTTTTTTAAAGCTTACAGGTACTTCAGATTGACACCTAAAACATTCTTTTCTTTTGACTTGCAGAGCAGTCTGGTATGACCCCATCTACTATCCAACTTCCTGGCAGTTGGATCCAACGGAAGGGCCAAATCGAGAGAGGAGGCGCCTACAGAGATGTTACTTAACTATTCCAAACAAGTATCTCCTTAGGGATAGACAGAAATCCGAAGGTAATAGTGGCTTTTTGACTCAACATATTAGTAGAGCAGATAACTATGGTCATTAGGTAAAGATAATATGTGCTCTTTTCCTCAACAGATGTGGTCAAACCACCACTCTCTTACCTCTTTGAAGACAAAACTCATTTTTCTTTCTCTTCTACTGTAAAAGACAAAGCTGCAAGCGAGTCTATAAGGTAACTTTGAACCAGTAAGATGCTTTCTTTTTTGTTGAAGGAGTTAAAGATTTTTGTAGTCTGTTGTAATACTTATGTACTATTAATTTTAAACAATTCAGTATGACCTTTAGGAAAGGTCCTAAACATGGCTCAAGAGAGGACAAGGTTGAATGGTCCGAATCCAAAAGAAAAAGGCACTGTTGATAGGAAAGATCCCTTGGACTTCGGTCACGTGCTCCGGCCCGCATTTGCATACATGTTTCTGCAGTGAGCTGTGAGCTGTGGAATGCAGACCGGGCTGCTGGTGGCATCCACAGCAGTCAGGGCAGTGCTGAAAGGACCAGGTCCTGGGCCTGCTCTCACTAGCTTTCTGATCTTGGGCAAGTTACTTCCCTCTCTGCGTCAGCTTCCTCATCTGTTGTTGCAGTCGGAAGATGGTAACACCCAACATATCATAGAATTGCTAAGTAGTAAATGGGTCAGTTATTACCCTGCCCATTTTATAGATGAAAAATTGAGACTCAAAGAATATAAGTGACTTGACTAAAGAATAGAGGAACTTTTCTGACTCTGAATCCCCTATTCCTAGAAACTAGTCTTCTCTTATGTGTTTGAAGTATCAGAGGCACATTCCAATGTTTGCTTATTTACTGGAAAATATAAAATATTGAAGTTTCTTTCTCAGTAACTGAATCCTGTATTCCGCATACAGGGTATAGAGATTATTAGCTTTTTCTAAAAGTTTTAGTCATTTTTCCCCCTACTAGAATGTTAAAGAATGAGGTAATATTTTTATGTAGGTTTTGACAAGACATGGTGTGCTTCAAACTCATCTGCTTTGCTGAAATCTTTCACTAGATACAATAAAGCTTATACTTTCTAAAACTGTTCAAAACATTTAATCGTAGTAATTTTAAATATGTTTTGACAGAGTGAATCGAAGATGTATCAGCGTTGCACCATCTAGAGAGACAGCTGGTGAACTGTTATTAGGTAGGTCACACTCCGAAGAGTTTTACCCATATTCACCCCATCTTCCTGTGTGTTCTGGGTGATTTGGAGCATCATTCTGACACGCTGGCATTCAATGAGATGAACTCTAGCACCACATAGGTGATTCTGCCGTAACATTGTATGTAGTGCTTTGACTCATGAATGTTAAGAAATGACAGTCTTGTCACTGAAAAGCATATGACTAGCATTTTAATCTTGATAAAGTTGACTTTCTTCATGAGTATACATTTTATATTTAGTCATTCCTTTTATTATATATCAATTTTTATTTTAGAGTGAAGAATTATTAATAGCATAATTATATGCCTACTGTGTTAACAGATATACCTATGCCTTATATCTACCTTGAGATGTATAATTTATAGTCTCTATTGTACTTCTGAGAGAAAGACCACGCTTGTTAATACATGGAGACCTATGTAGTGACATTAGGTGAGAAGTATTTTCCTCAAGATATGAAGGAATGAAGTGGTACTAGTTGGTCTCTGTCCCCTTAAAGAGTCAGTTCATGTGCTGTAGGCCAGTTGTCCTCAAAGTGTGGTCCCCAAATCAGGAGCAGCAGCAGCATCACATGGGACTTCTTAGAAATGCACTTTCTCAGGCCCCAGCCCCAACCAACTGAATCTGAAACTCTGGGGTGGATCCCAGCCGTAAGCCTTTTCATGAGCCCTCAAAAATGGGAGCCTCACTGCCCCCAAGGCCCAACATGCACAGCTCCAAGCTTGCTGGGACAACAGTTCCTCTGAGCCAGCCAGGCCAGTGCTCGAAGGTGACCAGCCCATGGTGCAGGTCCCAGGCAGTTCCTACCGTTGAGATACATGACGTAGGGACATGTCTAATCAACTGCCTGTGAAGCAGGAAAACTTGGCAGATGATCTTTTAAGCCATTTCTGCCTTACTGAGTGTTTAAGTCAGCAAAGTAATTAAGAATTCCTCTTTTGGAAGGAAATTTGGTTTACAACTTGACTTGAGTTAATGTGTGATGAAATAAAGCAAGATAATATGCTGGCAATATAAGAATACTGGCAATAATAAATAGCCAACCTTTTTTAGCACCAAGTGCCAGGCACTATTAATAAGCATTTTGCATATAGCCTAATTCCCACAGTAACCCTGTGAAATAGTGTCTTCTCCTCCCCTTCTTTTTGTAAGGAAACTAAGACATGGAGCTTGCCTGAGATCTCACGGATGGTTCAAAAATAGATCTTGAGTGTCAGGAACTGTTTCTGGGTGATGGCATTTGAATTCAGGCCACTGACTGCAAAGGGCATGCTTGTAACCATATCAGGTAATAGTGCATGCGTTTTTAACTCACATACAGCTATATTCTGCAGGTAAATGTGGAATGTATTTTGTGGAAGATAATGCTTCTGATGCAGTTGAAAGTTCGGTGAGTAGAAGCTTAAGTTTGTACTAATTAAATTCACACAAATTCCCAAGATGTGTAAATTTGGTATTACCACAAAGCAGGCAGAACTTTTAGAGCTCATTTATTGTGATTTAATGTGTAGAGTTATCTGAATTTCAAACATTTTTTTAAAAGATCGTTCTAATAAGAAGACCATGCCATCGCTGCTGGGGCATGGCCTGAGTCTCAGCCTTTGGTTTTCGAGTTGAGTTCTAGGCCGCTCCTGTCATTTCAGCATTGTCCACTGTTCCTTATCACTCTCCTCAGTAGCAACAAGTGACTCCTTCTGCCACTCCCAGTTCGCTACCCAGTACACTTGCCTTTGAAAAGTTAGGGAAGCACTACATAATTAAATAACCTAAGTTATCCCAATAGTCACATAGGTTAGTAATCATAATTTTCATTCTTCTGGAAATACTGATATTCAGAAAATAATGAAAAGATTCAATATACATTTTTAACTGTAAAGATTTTTATTTATTTGAATTAGTGTGTATTTCACTAAAGTATTGTTTTGAAATCCTTGTCATAGGAGAAATAAGGCTTTTTGTTTCTGAAAAATTCTAAAGATAGAAATTCCTAAGGATATGCTAAATAAGATTATGTATGGTTTAACAGGGAATACATACTTGATTCAAAGAAATTAATGAGTGAGAATATAAAATTTAGTTGTAAAACAAGTAATGTAAAAATTCATAAGAATATTTAACATAGCCCCCCGAAACGCGTAGGCATTCTTTTGAGATTTAATAGCAATTACCACAGCATTTATACCAGTAAAAGTAGAGTTATGTTGTTTTTCAAGAAGTGTCTTTTTAACAACCAAGGAATTTAATGGTTGATATATAACCAACATTTTTCTGGGTCCAAAGATAACTTTTCCTTCTTTAAACCTCTCCTAAAAATGCCCTTGTCTTTTAATAGATTGAAGTCTCCTTCCTTCCTCTGTACTTGTGTAGCACTTGTCCTTATTTATGTGACACTGCTGTCTGGCATCTCAGCCATGTGCCCTAACGTCTGTGCCCCCTTTTCCTTACAGGGCTGTATCTCCTGCACAGCCCTTGAAGACCGCCTCTGCAGGGGCTCAGTGAATGTCTGTTGAATTGACCATGTGTTGAATGTTGGAGCTAAATAGGAAGAATTTGGTTTTCAGTATAGAAAAATTACATTTTCATTAAGACATACATTTATTGTATGTGTGATATATTTCCTGACTTGACTTTTTGTTATTGTTGTTCAGTTACAGTTGGCCCCATTTTCCCCTCCATTGCTCTCCCCGCCCTACCCCCCCCATTCAGTCCTCCCCTCTCCCCGTTGTCCTTGTCCATGGGTCCTTTACACATGTTCCTTGACTTGACCCTTCCCCTTCTTTCCCCCATTGTCCCCCTCCCCTCTGGTCACTGTCAGAGTGTTCTTTATCAGTTGGGACCCAGTATAATAGTAAAACACACACAGAACAGGCCAGAGTAGTGTCACTTCCTCCTTACTGCTGGTTTCAAATTCCTCTTTTGTTGTGACTCCCAGAGACCTCATTTTGCTTACTTTTCTTGGCAACTCATGTACACATGTAAAAGAATATTTTCTTAGTAGAAGAAATCAGTCTGAACAGGCTACGTACTGTATGATTCCAACTCTGTGACCTGGAAAAGGGAAACTGGAGACAGTGAAACAGCGTTGCGGAACCTGGGGGGCAGTGAACCAACTGGTGGACCCCAGAGGGTCCCTAGGGCAGGAAGACTATTCTGTGACACCGTCCTGGTGGGTGCATGTCACTGTACATTTGTCAGGACCCGTAGAATGTATGCACCAAGACTGGGCCCTGATGTAAAGTGTGGGCCTTAGTCAGGAGTAAGGCATCACCATCAGCTCATCGTTTGTACCGCGCACCACACCAGCGCAAGATGTTACTAGCAACAGGGGGACTGCGTGGGGAGAGGAGACATGTGGGAACTCTTACTCTCCGCTCAATTTTCTTAAACTAAAACTGCCCTGAAAAATAGAGTCTATTACAAAATAAAAATAAAGTCTATTAACTAAAAAACACTCCTAAGTTTTATTTAGCATTTTGAAGTGTGGGTAGTAGTGGGAAGATTTTCAGAGAATCTCACCTGTCATTTTGCCACAAAAGGAAGACTTCCTGTTGCATTTTGATATTTTTTCAAAATCTAAAATTAAAATGATTATTAATATTTCATGTAAAGTAAATACTTTCATCTACTTCCTCTGTCCCAGAGCCCTCAGGGAGAATTGGAACCAGCATCATTCTCCTGGACATACGAAGAAATCAAAGAAGTTCATAAGCGCTGGTGGCAGCTGAGAGACAATGCTGTGGAAATCTTCCTGACCAATGGCAGAACACTGCTGTTAGCCTTCGATAACACCAAGGTAAACTAGGCTTCGTGACCTACGCTTCCCAAAGCTCATGGCACCAGGGTAACTCGACTCATACGACTCAAGTAAAGGTTTACCTGATCTGAACTTGCACTCACTGTTTATGAAGTCAAATAAAAATTGCCTTATTTCTCAGTCCTAATTCAAGTAAACCCTTGGTTATATTAGGATTACTTTTGCCCTCCAAAACTTAAATTGTGATTCCCCAGAGAGCCTGCATCTGTAAACAGTGAATGAATGAATGTATAAATAACCTGAAAGGAATAGTTTACACTTGATGGTAGATCCCACTTTCGACAAACCCTGTCTTGACACCCACATCCCTTCAGCTGCTGTTTGTGCACTCCTTTCTGGAGAGCCTCTTGGACAAAGCTGTGTGCTTGCCCCTCCAGGCCCTCCTCAGTTCTCTCTGGAATCACTCCAGGCACATTTTCTTCTCACTGCTCCATTGAGCCCTCAGCTCGTGTACCCAGGGACCTCCACATGCTCCATAGTCCTCATCTTACTGGACCTGTCCGCAGCATTGACACAGCGATTTTTCTCTCTTTCTTAAAACAGACCTTCCTCACTAGGCTTCTGGGTTACCACTGTCTTCTTTCTCCTTTTGCCTCACCAGCCTGCTCTCTCAAGTCAGGCCTGCAGATGCTGTGTCTGGGTATCTCAGGGCATGTTCTTGAGGCCCCTACTCCTCTCATCCAGCCTTGTGGCTTTGAATACTGTCGGTATTCTAACAGTTCACCATTGGGCCTCTCCCCAGACCTCTCCCCTGGACGCCACACTCAAGTATCCTGCTGCATTCTTGGCATCTCCACTTGGAAGACTAATAGGCATCTCAAATTTAACATGCACAGATCTGAACCTTGAATCTTCCCCCCAAATCTCTGCAGCTTCCCTCATCTCGATAAATAGCAACTCCAGTCTTTCTGCTTGCCAAAAACCTTGCGATTATCCCAGACTTCTCCTACTCCCATCCCCCACATCTACTCCATCAGTAAGTTTTCAGATTACATCCAGAGTCCGACCACTTCCACCGCTGCCATCCTGATCCAAGCCCCTGTTATCTCTTGCTGAAACCGTCCCACCAGCCCCCTAACCGGCCTCCCTGCTTCCCTCACCCTCCTTTCAGACCATTCTCAACTCAGCGCCTGAGACAGCTCAGATCATGCCCTCTAGTCAGTCACTGTGTCACAGGTAAAGCTAGAGTCCTTTCATAGACTACAAAGTGTTGAATAATCTGGCACCTTGTTAACTCTCTGACCTTACTTTGTACTGTTCTATCCCTGTCTCTCTTCTCTCTCCATGCTGTCTTTTCCTTGAACGTAGCAGGCACGCTGACAGCGGAGCCTTTGCACATACTGCTCCCTTCAGTGCTGCCTGGGATGTTTCCCTCTTAGGAATCCACAGGACCCACTCCCTTACTTTAGTCAGGTTCCCTGATCAAATGGCTCCTCCTCAGAAGACCTCCCCTGGCTACTCTAATAAAATAGCAACCCATCTCTCACTCCTGCCCCCACGCCTCCTCAGCTCCTTTAGTTTGTTCTGTTTTTCTTTCTAGGACTTAACAGCACACTGCCTTGTCTCCCCAGAGAATGTAAGGACAGCGCCAGTGCCTTGAACGCAATGGCATGCAGGCACTCAGTGAACAGTGGTTGAATGAATGAATGCTCCCTTTTTCTTGCAGAGTTTGGTTCAGTTTGTCCTAAATTTCCTTCCGTCAGCCTTAGCTTCAGCAGTGGATGTGGACAACCTTCAGATTTAAGACTATATGTTTAAGTTTTGCTTTTGATTTTGTTTGGGGGTTTGTTTGGTTTTTTTAATTGCCTTGAACCTGTTTTTTTTAGTTGTAAAAAATGCATAACATAAAATTTACAGTCCTAGGCATTTTTAAGCATACAGTTTAGTAGAGGTAAGTTCACATTTTTTTTTTCTGAACAGCTCTCCAGGCTAGGTTCTTAAACATTCTGTGATCTTGCCTGTTTCATAACCTTAGCTTATCCTTCTCATTCACTTTTACAACCATCTCTCAGTGTCCACATCTGTGTCTCTTCTTTCTAAGCCTGAAGCATACACACAAATTTGTCTTTGGCAAAGGCCTGGCTCAGCTAATTTTTTCCCATTTATTAATCATCATCATGTAATTGCTTTAGAGGTCAGAATACCATTTTTCTATGACAGTACTTTTGTGAGTCTTTTCAGTCAGTTGTGAAAATCAAGTATTCCCTTTGCATAGGATATTTTATTTCATTTTCATAAAATAAATAGTGTTACACCCATACTGCAGGTGTGGTAGCTGCAGCACAAAGGGTTGAAGCAGGGAAACAGACCAGGTCTATCTCATTCAGAAAACCATGCTCTTGCTATGACATCATACTGCTTATATTTAGAGGAAGACTCTGCTTTTCCTTCACTGAAATTTTTTTCTAAAGATCTGTATATAAGTGATTTTTCTACACAAACTTTCTCTTAGTTTCCCATTAGCAGATTCTCCAGAAGCACAGCACAGCAGTCAAGAGCCCAGGCTTTGGAGAAGACCGTATTTGAGTCTCAGTTCTCTACTAGTTCATTTTATTGGGCAAACAGTGTTATCTTGGAGGACAGGATTAGTACCATGCCTATAGCATCATGGATTCTTTGGAGGTAAGTGTCACTAAGCCTAAAAATTAAATCTGGTTGTTTTTTTAATCTGACTTTATAGGTTCGGGATGATGTATACCACAGTATATTGACCAATAACCTCCCTAACCTTCTGGAATATGACAACATCACCGCCCTGACAAATTTATGGTATACTGGGCAAATTACTAATTTTGAGTATTTGACACACTTAAACAAACATGCTGGCCGATCCTTCAATGATCTCATGCAGTATCCGGTGTTCCCGTTCATACTGGCTGACTACATTAGCGAGACCCTTGACCTCAGTGATCCATCCATCTACAGGTAACAAAAACTTCGTCCCCTTTTGGCTTTGTCGACATGCCGTGTTTATTTCATTAAAGTCTTTATCATGAATATTTTCTATCATGCACAAAATGAACGAAAATGGAATGAACTGCCATATGTCCATCACTCCACCTCGACAGTTATGAAGATGTTTGCCAAACTTGCATCATCTTTTTTTTCTTTTTAAGACAAATGACAGATACTTTGTTATGTCACTCCTGTGTTCTTCAGTACATAGCTCCTAGGAAAAAGAATATTTTCCATCTTTTTTCTTTTTTTAATCCTCATTTGAGGATATATTTATTGATTTTAGTTAGAGAGGAGGGGCCAGAGAAAGAGAGAGAAACATTATTGTGAGAGAGAAACATCAGCTGATTGCCTCCCGTACATGCCCCAACCGGGTATTGAACCTGCAACCTAGGTGTGTGCCCTGACCAAGGATTGAACCCACAAGCTTTTGGTGTACAAGATGATGTTCCAACCAACTGAGCCACTAGGCCAGGGCTAGAATATTTTCTTACATAACTTCATTGCTATTATGATATCTAAGAAAATTAACATGATATCATCTAATATCCAGTTCATTTTCACATGTGCCCAAATGATACCAAAGGTGGCTTCTATAGTTGGTTTACTTGAGTTGGGCCCACTGTCACCTTTGGCTGCTGTGTCTCTGAAGACAAACATCAAAAAAAAAAAGACAAACATCTAGAACAGCCTTCCTAACAATGACTTGTAGAAAAATACAGAAAATTTTTTATAGGATGCCCCTCATTTCATGTCAGTGTTCAGCTTTTTCTCTAGCCTCTGCATTTCCTAGAGATTAGAAATTCATTCTAAAGATTTGCTCAGATTCAGGTTCAGCTTTTTTGTGGGGGGTGAAGGAAGAGCAGAATCCCTGACAGATGGTGATATGGACTCTATGTGACTTCACACCAGAAAGATGTGACCTCCCGCTACAAGAATGCGCAGGTCGATGTGCACGTTCAGGCTACTTGTGAACTTGTTCCTTTCGTGGATGACTATTGCTCGAGTCAGTCATTTCACTAGAGATTATAAGATGGTGATTTCCTCTTCTCTCATTTCTTTTGTGTTTATTAGGAGAAAACATATGGGGTGATCCTGAGCTCATTTGTTGTGTCAGGGAGCAAGGAAACTAACACAGTCTTATTAAAAAGTGGTCTCTGCACACCCTTGTTCACTGCAGCGTTATTTACAATAGCCACCTGGGCCTAGTTCAGGCAGTTTTCAAGATATGGAAACAACCTACATGTCCCTTGATAGATGTTTGGGTAAGGAAAATGTGGTATATCCATATGAGGGAATATTATCCAGCCATAAAAAAGAATGACGTCTTGCCGTTTTCAGCAACACTGATGGACCTTGAGGGCATTCTGCTAAGTGAAATAGGTCAGACAAAGACAGACAAATACCATATAATTCACTTACATGTGGAATGTAAACAAACGTAAAACCTAGCTCACAGACACAGAGAACATGTGGGTGGTTACCCGAGCATGGAGATGAGGGGTGGGGTCAAAAGGTACAGACTTCCAGTTATAGAATACATACGCCCTGGGGGTATAGTGCACAGCATGGTGACTGTGCTTAATAATACTGTATTTCATGTGTGAAAGTTGCTAAGAGTACATTTTTAGCATTCTCATCACGAGAACTATATGTGATGATGGATGTTAACTAGACTTATTGTGGTGATCATTTTGCAATATATACAAATATCAAATTATTATGTTGTTTGTACACCTGAGAGTAATAGAGTGTTCTGTGTCAATTATACCTCAATTTTTTAAAAATCTGTTGTTTGATTTAAAGAAAACTGGCTGCAAATATTTTATGTGGTGTATTAGGGTATTTTAATCATCACTGCTGAAAGTAGTCCTAGTTCAGACAGTTTTTAAGAAATCAGATTCGGTTTAATATATTTGTCAATCTATAAAAAAGCAAATGGCACATTATCTTTTATACATTTTTATACACTACTGGTGGACATTTAAATTATATACTACTGGTGTAATTGGATACAGTCTTTATGAAAAGCAATTTGATAATATAACCGAAGATCTCTTCAAATGTACACACTCTGTTTTAGCAATTTAACTTCTAGGACTTCTTCTTAGGGAGTCCTAAAGGTTAAGGGCGTGTGCTCTACCAGAAAGGCTCCCACCGGGAGTCAGCCTCATGAGACAGGAAGTCTGTCCATCTGGTTCATAGCCAGTCACCACGTCTGGCACTGCAACCACACACTGAGCTGTCAAGACACGCCTCACATTGTGTTTCACAGTAAACTGGTCAGTTTTGCAGCGATTACAAGTTACATCATAGAAATGTATATTTTGTGTTAAAAAAAACTACCTATTTATGCGTTTTAGAAAAAATTGCATGCCGTGATCTTAGACATTTCTCTTATTTTGAGATGTGAATTGTATTTATTCTGTAAAGCTGTTTTAACTTTTTAACCAAGTTTTTAAGATTAGAAAAAGTCTCAAAAGCAAAAATACTGTATTTGCCATCACTAATATCAAATCCCTAGGAAATAATAACAACAAAAAAAAAGATATAGCAACATTTGGCTAAACAGACCTGGCTTGACTTTCTGAAGTGTGGGTAGATCTCGGTGTTGCTGTAGTTACACGGCCAGACGTTGAAACTGCAGTGTCCTCTCCCGGTGCCAGACCAGCTGGCTCCTCAGCCTGGGAGCTGCCCTTCCTCGGGGATCTGCTCCTTCTCTACAAGTGAGGGCTCCTCCCTGAGCTCTAGTGGCTCCCCAGCTTAGTGTGCACAGCAGCACAGACACGTCCGCACATGCCACACATGGTGTCACTTGTAACCTGCAAATCAGATAGCAAAACATTTATTTCAGTACTCACACTCCAAATCCCAGCTTGGCCAGTTTAAGCATGTGTCTGTAGTTTCTTCAGTTTTTAGTAGCTGTCCTAATAATCATGTAACATCTCATAATCATATTTCCTGTCCCAGCTGCCCTTCAGACTTCACTGCCTAACTGGGCACAGAGTCTGGGAAATGGGGACAGCAGCCCAGGGCTTGGTAGGAGCCGGCTGCCACGGGCAGCACCCATTACAATTCTGGAGGAAGAGGACAAAGCTGGGAGAAGAGGAATAGCAGTGCTGTTTTTGTTGTGGTCACTCATAAGTCAGGAATTCCTAGTATCTGCACGGATCTGTTTAGAAAATTCCACCCTAACAAGTTATAAAATCATAGTTTTGAATGGTGACTGTTAGTTAGTTGCAAAGCAACACGTGTAAGCACTCAGCTAAGGGCCAGGTATTCTGTTGATCACTTACCCGTCTGAATGATGCAGACATCCAGGCAGCTTAACCCTGACAGCGTTGGAACACTTTCCATTTCCCATCATGTCTTCCTTTGTAGAACTCTCTCCAAGCCCATTGCTGTGCAGTATAAAGAAAAGGAAGATCGTTACGTGGACACATATAAGGTAGGTTCAGTTTTTCGTCTTTTTTGATAAATGAAAAGCTTTGTTTTGTAAACTTGTGTTTATAAATTTTAAATTTATAGTGTTGATTTTTGTTTTTCACTTCCTGTGCTTTGATTGACAGACAACTGGAAATCATTACATGATTTTGAATATTACTGGGTCTCAATTCTCTGAAAACATTTTGCCCAGAAAAAGAAGTACACTTGTAGTGGCATAAATTGGAAGCTAGTAATCCATAGTGATATTGAAGTACATAAATAACTATACCCCTTATAAAAATCACAGATTTCCAGGAACACATGGTCCCCAAGTGTTATTTCTATAACAATATCAGTGTACTTATGATGCACCATAATCCCTTATTATTCATAGTTAGTCGATTATGCATTGCTTTATTAGCAGAAATTTACCAGATTTTAAAATTTAAAATAGAAAGGAATGACCTATTCCTATGAAATTAATATTAATGAAATTCTGTTTGAAATTCAAGTAAACTCATTAGTAACAGGTTGCATTCTTCACAACAATATCCAGTTAGAAACAGCTGAAGCAGTTTTCTTACATTCACCACTTTATCATGTCAGAGTTTAAAAAGTTCCCTCCAGGCACCTTATAACTGCCCCTGCTTACTGGTACTTTGCCTTGAAAATGGGGTGGTACTGTGGAGGTCAGGGAGAAGTGACTCCAGAAAATCACTGTCACATGACTTTCCTATCAGAGCCAGGTAGGCGCTGTGGGAGATGAGAATAGTGACAGATATTAAATATGTAGTTGGGCTTCCCACTTCATGACAGGAAGATAGGAGTCGTGAAGAGTCTGTGTATTTTTTATCTCTGTGTAACCACCCTGCCAAACGACCACAAGATGTTACAGCTAGACATCCAGTGTCATGATACAGATTTTCCATTTCTGTTGCATCTCTCTGCTAGAGAAGCTCTGCCCTACAGAACAGAGCATCACCTCTGAGTCCCACTATTAAGGTGCAGACATCTCTGGCAACAGGAGCTGCTTGATCAGATGAGACAGGAGGAGACCTTAGCTAGGGCTGGAGCTGGGGCTGGAGCTGGGGCTGGAGCTAGGAGTGGGGAGGGTGCAGCCTGGAAGATGCCTCCAGGTGGCAGGCCTCAGTGGGGCACCCAGGCAGACACCCCTAGACCATTCAAGGTGGCCGAGGTCCAAACACGAGGGGACAACACCCACAGAGAACAGTGTCACAGGGCTGGTAGGGAAGGACAGGGTAAAACCAAGGAGGGAGGCTTTTCCACCATTGCCTGGAGCTCACCAGCCGAATTCTCTGGGTTCCCCATGTCCTTCAGTACTTGGAGGAAGAGTACCGCAAAGGGGCCAGAGAGGACGACCCGCTGCCACCCGTGCAGCCCTACCACTACGGCTCCCACTACTCCAACAGTGGCACGGTGCTGCACTTCCTGGTCCGGATGCCGCCCTTCACCAGGATGTTCCTGGCCTATCAAGGTGAGGCTGTGTCTGAACTGCTGAGAGAAAACTTGGCTACCTTCCTGAGGAGGTCTCAGGCCAATCAAACCACAGGAAAAAGAATTCTATGTAAGACACAGTTTCTGCAAAACACCTGCAGTAGGCCAAATCAGCTTGCTAATGTCTCTAATTTTAGCTTCAAATGTAACATGTCTAAGTTTGTAAAATACAATTCACTTTTAAAAAGTGAGATGAAATTCACATACCATAAAATTTACTCCTTTTACCCTTTAAAAGTATAAGCAATTCACATTTTTTAAAGATGTTCAACTTAATAATTATTTCAGATCACAGTTATCTTTGAACCCTAAAGGGAAATACATTATAGTGATTTATTATAAATAACTCCTAAATGAATAATAGGAGCGCCACACTGCCACCTTCACCATAGTAACTTGCCAGTAATAGTCCTCCACCTTGGCGTTCTAAGTGGCAGCCTGCGGGCCTGAAGGTGATTAGAGCAAGGTGAGTTGATTAGTGTGCAAACAGGGACACTCTCTCCTGTCAGTTTCTAACATGAACTGTGGTGTTAAGTCAGTAGTTGTTCTTCGTGGCACCCACAGTCCTTTGTGGAACAATCATTATCCATTCATTTACGTCTTTATATATTTTTCTTCATGTACACCCTCTGGGAGGAAGAAATCTTTTTTTGGTCTATAAAAAGGGCTTTCTTATGTTTGCTCCTCTGTAGGTACACAGAACAAATGTTCCACCAAACAGCTGTTTAAATATTTGCAGAGTATTGCCCTGACCCCTTTTTCCCCCTCTGTGTTGTTTGTCCCAGGCTAATTATCCTTAGTTAATTTGACATCAGGCGAAGAGGCTCCTGTGTGCAAGATCTTATCCCAGCTGCTGCCAGGGACTGACAGATAAACAGGACTGCTCTGTACTTAGTAAAGGGTCTTCAAGCCCAAGTTTAAGCCATCCTTTTTGGCTCTGGTTTCCAAACTTGTCACTATTCCAATCGTCTTTCTGGACATGCTTTGATTTGTGAATGCCCTTATAAAAAAGGGCAGTCAGTAGAAAAATAATTTTTTTGATGTGGTTTGAGAGCTCTCCAGTGTGTAACAGAACCACTGTGCTTGTCTTGTCCTGTCCCAGAGTTCCCTGTGTCCACACCGGATGCTGGGACTCCACTGTACCCTCACAGAATTGCCTTGACGTTTTCTGCAATCCACTTAGATTGTTAGCCTTTTTTCCTGAGTGAGTTAGCAAGTATTTCTTCAAGTGGCCCTCCCTGCTTTCTGAGGAGAAGGAAGTATTTGTAAATCTCATTTCTTCACAGGTTTTAAGTAGTGTCCAAGCAGTGTTGATGGGCTCAGCAGGTTAGGTAAGAAAGTAATAAAGATGTTAGGGACTGTGCTCACAGAGCACAGAGCGGCTCCAGTGTGGGGAAGAAATTAGCACATCATGTCAACAAAATTTGCCTGCTTGATGCTGAGAGTCATCCATGACAGTTTCCAAATGAAAAAATGTTCTCAAATTTCAGCAGGTGCAGGGGAGTTTTAGATGGATCAACATGGGTCCTAAGGAGCATCCACACTGCTGTTTCCAGGGGCTGCCTTTGGTGCATTTCATGTCCCAGGCCTGCCCTGGGGCTAGACAGTCTGATAGCTGTGGACAGAGAGACGCAAGCCAAACTCGGCTCTGGATGATTCATAAAATCTCACACCAGAAAATCTGCAGCAAGAAACCTTAGCAAAGGAGGGAGTTAGAACATCTGAAAAGCAGTGTCCCTCTTGCCCCCACCCCCAAAAAAAGAAAAAAGGAAAAGTGGTGTGAACAGTTCAAGGTAAAAAAATAGTTTTGCTTCCTGATGAGGAAAAAGCTATTTTATCCACTTGAACTTTAATTTTACTTCCTTATTATTTCATTCATTCAATAAATAAACAGTTACTGAATCCCTAGTATGTGCTAGGTGTGGATGACACCCCAGGTCCCTGCTTTTATGGAACTTTTATCCTACTTGAGTAGAAAGTCAATTAAATAAATGATATACATTAATCTAGTTTTATGTATTATGAAAACAATACATATCTTAAATAATATATTATGGTCTCAAATTTTGTATAGAAATATTTATTTCCAAGAATAAATAAGTAACCTTTTTTAAACTGTGGATAAACAAAATGAACATCATTTGGACCTTTCTGAAGTAGCAAAAATAAATTATGACAGGCTTCACATGGAATCAGGTCTTTGTGTCCTAATTATTATTTGTATTTCTTTATAGATCAAAGCTTTGACATTCCAGACAGAACCTTTCATTCCATGAATACCACCTGGCGCCTCTCATCCTTCGAATCCATGACTGATGTGAAGGAGCTTATCCCAGAGTTCTTCTACCTCCCAGAGTTCCTAGTCAACCGAGAAGGTATGACAATGAATCACCTCTGGCATATTTTTCTGAGCATTTGTACTTACATTATACTTTCCAAAAATAAAAACAGCTTTTCTGAGTCTTAAAAGTTAAGTCCATAAATAAGAAAAACACCTTTATTAAGTATATAATTTTATTTCCAAGTGAGCTCAAGGATTTTAAGTATTTTTTAGAACCAACTATATCTGAAAAACTGTAACTTTGAACTACTAAAAGTATTTGTAAATGTATTTTAATCTTGTTATAGAAATTGCTTTATTTTCTCTGATTATAAAGATTACAGTATGCTCATTTTTTTTTAAAAAAAGCCATGAATTTATTGTAAACACAATGTAAATTAACCAAAATCTCAGTGAGTTTGGCGGGGAATGATTGAGTCATAAATAAAACACTCTAACCAAAAACATCTAATAATGAAAAGGAATCCTGAGGATAAAACCAAGTTTTGTGTGATGCCAGTGACCAACAATCTTGGCCAACCTTGCCTGTTCTTTAACAGAACAGTTAACCTTGTAAGAGTTATTTTGGTTGTTTTCTACATTACTTAATTTCATATTTTTATGTGACCTTTAGGAATATATGAAATTGAGAATTATATCTTAAGAGAAGTTAGTGTTGAGCAAATTACCATAGAATTTCATTCTAAACTTGCTGGCCTGTCTGGAGTTGTTTGGAGAATAATTAACGTACATCCTGAGTCTCTGGGGCATGTTTCCTGGTGTTGCCTACGTGATAAATACCTCGGTGAAACTGGCACCCGCAGTTTCGGGCCCTGCCTGGTGGCTGTCAGTTTGGGGCTGCTGCTTGAAGGAGGAGCATAGACGTGGCCCACCTGATGGAAGTGTGGAAGGTTCTGGAGAGCATACAAGACAGTGTTGTTATTGCCATTTTTGGACAACACAGGTTGCTGTAATGAACATCATGTCACCCCTACCAACATCCCTACAGAGCCTGCCATTGAGCCTGTGGTTTGTATTTCATATCACATTATTTCAAAGTACTGCCAAAATTGAGGAAGATCCTTCTTCTTTTACCAGATCAACAAGTAGGCAGGCAGCAACTTAATTTGATATGAGGAGCAATCCCACTTTCAGAGGTCCTTTTTCATTTTTTTCCTGTCATGGTGTTCAGATCTTCTGTTCATGAAAGGAAGCACAAGGCATATTTCTGTTCAAAGGTACCATTTCTTTTAGGGCAACTTTTTAAAATCATTTCTGAGACTTTTGTTTATACCAGGAGACTGATAAGACAATTACAGTAGATAGCTGCTCCTTGACATCACAGAAGAATCTCTTATTTGGTGTGTTAGGTAATTTTGTTGTCCATCCACACGATGCTTGGTAGTAATGAAGTCAGCAGACCTGTGGGCTTTCCATCAAGTTAACAGACTAAGATATTCATTCTAGGAATATGTATGCTTTGTTTAACTTGGTTTTTTAACTACAAAATGCTAATGCTTACTAAATATAAGTAGTCTTAAATTTATTGTTAGCACTACTAATTCAGAAATGCTTATATAAGTCTTAGTTTAATTTTAATCAGGCTGACAGTTGAATAGATACTGAAGCACTTACTGCATTTGGAGATTTGATATTGGAAAATCAGTGATTTTCTGCTTTTTCTTCCCTATGATAAAAAGTGACAAGGACAAAGCAGATGGATCTGCAGGTTGATTAGAACAGGACTGAGCCAGGCGGTTACTGTGAGGCGAGTGGATGAGCAATGGGGTTGCTGTCCTCCTTGCTGCCCCTCCTCCTGCTTCTAGCATTCAGCAGTTATTTCTGTGAACTCTCAAGACCTGCTCAGTGGGCCACATGAAGCATGCTTGGGGAAGATAAACATTGGTATTAATCTTGTTTTTTAGGTTTTGATTTTGGTGTGCGTCAGAATGGTGAACGGGTGAATCATGTCAACCTCCCACCGTGGGCACGTAATGATCCTCGCCTTTTTATCCTCATCCATCGGCAGGCCCTGGAGTCTGAGCACGTGTCCCAGAACATCTGTCAGTGGATTGACTTGGTGTTTGGGTACAAGCAAAAAGGGAAGGCTTCCGTTCAGGCCATCAATGTCTTTCATCCTGCCGTAAGCAACTCTTTTAAAGTAATCTACATTTATGTAAGGTAGAACCTGAATGTTTAAAGGTTAGCCGGTTTCACCGAAGTTATCAAAGAGAATTGGCAGTGACACTAAACTGTTATCCAAGGTTTTCTAGGTTTTATTTCCCCTCCTTAAAAATGACCATGATACTATCCGTCGGGGTTTCCCAGGACCGCCCCAAGGTTGGATGAGGACTTAAGGACTCACTCAGCACATAGACTTAACTAAGGTTATTACAGTGGCATGCAAAGCAAAATCAGCAAAGGGAAAAGGCGACTGGGGCAAACTTCCAAGACTCTCCTCCAGGGAATCACAAGAACACACCTCTTCCTCTGCAGATTGTGACAATGCGTGTGATGTCCTACCAGGGACGCTCAGTGACTCAATGCCCAGGGTTTTGACTGGGGGCTGGTCATTCGGCTCCTTTCTCACTCAGGTACTGAACTTCTGGGCTCCCAAAAGGAAAGCAGGTGTTCAGCATCACCCAACTGTGGGTGCAGACCATTTCGGCTCAGGGAGCCACTCTGTCAGTTAGGGGTGGCAGCAGCTCTTCTGAGACCTGTGTTCTCATACCTCGCTCCACACATTTGTAACAAGGAGGTGGCTAGGAGTGGTGTCAGGAGGGGGTGGTGCTGAGGATTCTTTATCTTCTGAAGCATCTTTGAGATTGTATGTTGATACTTGTAGAAGTAGTATACCCGATATGTACAGGAAACTTGCAATGGCTGATGCAGTGCTGAAAGGTAAATTGGTGCAAGTGGGTTTGCGCAGACCCTGATGGATCTGTCCCCACCTGCTGACGGCGGGCTTTGGAAGTAAAGAAGTCCATGCACGCAGCTGGGGCGCGGACGCTTTCCCACTAGAGAGCCTGGGACCTTCTCTCTGCTTTTTCAGTTCACTCACAGTTTTTGTTAGAACCCAAATGACACGTTTTGGACCTACCAATATTGTATGTTAACTTCATTTTCACCTTTCCCTATATATCACTTTGGACAATGACTTCTTCAATAATTTAGTGTTAGACATGAAGTTTTATATGCTATTGTCTGGTACTAAAGTAAAACTCAATTGTATAAACATACCTGATCAGCACCAATCAATCAAGATACAGTATTTTCAGCCCTGGCTGGTGTGACTCAGTGGATTGAGTGCTGGCCTGCGAGCCAAGAGATCACCAGTTGGATTCCCAGTCAGGGCACATGCCTGGGTTGTGGGCCAGGTTCCCCTTTGAGGGCATGTGAGAGGCATCTAACTGATGTTTGTCTTGCATATCAATGTTTCTCTTTCTCTCTTTCTCCCTCCCTTCCCCTCTCTCTGAAAATAAATTTTAAAAATCTTTTTAAAAAAAGGTACAGTATTGTTGCTCATCTCTTCAGAAACATCAATTTCTAATCTCATTGAGTCCAATAATGATTATGAACCTGATCAAAAGCATGTCAAAAGCATTTCCATCTGAAACGGAAGAAGAGGCCATGACCTAGAGAACAGTGCACCGTGTCACTTCCTCTTTGGTGTCACTGCCAATCTTGCTTTACACAAACCTCTGATTCCCTTCCCCCTTTATGTTTTAGACATATTTTGGAATGGATGTCTCTGCAGTTGAAGACCCGGTACAGAGACGAGCTCTGGAAACCATGATCAAAACCTACGGCCAGACCCCTCGTCAGCTCTTCCAGTCGGCTCACGTGAGCAGACCTGGGTCCAAGCTCAATATCGAAGGAGAACTTCCTGTGGCCGTGGGGCTGTTAGTGCAGTTCGCTTTCAGGGAAACCCGAGAACAAGTCAAGGAAATTACGTATCCGGTACGTCACGTGGATTGCAACAAAATTCAGCAGAAACTGATTCCCCTGCCAAGAAGTGAGGCCCTGACACAGGCTCTAGGGGGCCCACGTGCATAAATAGCATGGTCCCAACCTGGAGGTGTCCATGCCAGCCAGCAAGCACACGTACCTGCAGTTACCAGCAGTGTTCTGTGTGTAGCAAATACTGGTCTAGTGATCTGAAGAGAGTGCTTGGGGGAGGCCAGGTCACAAAGTGACCTCTGAGGATCACCAGGGAAAGCCTCATAAGGCAGGGACAGGGACAGGGAACTGCAAAGAGAGGAGAGGCACCATCCAGGACTGGAGATTGTTTGCACGTGGGTGTGCCAGTGCCCACATGTGGGGCAGGGTCCTGGTGATCACCTCCCACCAAAGGCCCTGGCCACAGGTATGAAGGTTTGGGTTTACAATTTACAGGAACCTTACCTAGTCCTTGGCCTCCCCAGGTGGTAATGATAAAAAGTATTGCCTCTTAAAGTAGGAAGTAGGTATAACTTTTATTTTGAAGTAGAAAAATAAAAGGTATTAATAGTCAAATTAATTCTAATCCTCAACTAAATTCTTCATTATTAAAGTAACATAAGATGGGAGGCATATCTCAAACTCTGATATGTGACCCATTTTAAGAGAAAAACAGTCTTCACAGACCTTGTTTTAACAACTGTTTGTTAATATTACTTTAATACACCAAATGTAGAACACAAATAGAGCACTAATGGAAATTCTTTATGCTCAGATAGATCTAGTTTGCAAGTTAAACACAAACAAAACTTACATAATCAATAAAATTCAAATTTAAAATATCAATATTATAGACAGTGCTATTTTGCTAAAACCAGATCCCCAATGTTCTGTTTCATGGTTGAGAGCTGTATTTTCTTTTTTTTTTTTAATTTTTTAATTTTTTTAAAGTATATTTTATTGATTATGCTATTACAGTTGTCCCATTTTTTTCTCCCTTTTATTCCCCTCTGCCCTGTACCATCCCTTCCACCATCATTCCCCCACCTTAGTTCATGTACATGGGTCGTACATACAAGTTCTTTGGCTTCCTCATTTCCCATACTATTGATAACTTCCCCCTGTCTATTTTGTACCTACCATTTATGCTTCTTACTCCCTGTACCTTTTCCCCCTTTCTCCCCCCTTCACCCTCCCCACTAAGAACCCACCAAACCTCACAGAAATCTCCATTTCTGTGAATCTGTTCCTATTGTAGTTGTTTGCTTAGTTCATTTTTGTTTTTGTTTTTTTTAGGTTCTGTTGTTGATAGTTGTGAGTTTGTTTCCATTTTACTGTTCCTAGTTTTGGTCTCCTTCTTTTTCTTAGATAAGTCCCTTTGACATTTCTTATAATAAGGGCTTGATAATGATGAACTCCTTTAACTTGACCTTATCTGGGAAGCACTTTATCTCCCCTTCCATTCTAAATGACAGCTTTGCTGGATAGAGTCATCTTGGATGTAGGTCCTCGCCTTTCATGACTTCAAATACTTCTTTCCAGCCTCTTCTTGCCTGTCAGGTTGCTTTAGAGAAATCAGCTGAGAGTCTTAATGGGAACTCCTGTGTAGGTACCTCTTTCATTTTCTCTTGCTGCTTTTAATATTCTTTTCTGATTTTTAACCTTGTGTAATTTAATTATGATGTGTCTTGGTGCGTGCTTCCTTAGGTCCAATTTCTTTGGGACTCTGAGCTTCCTGGACTTCCTGGAAGTCTATATCCTTTGCCAAATTGCAGAAGTTTTCTTACATTATTTTTTCAAATAAATTTTCAATTTCTTGCTCTTCCTCTCCTCCTTCTGGCACCCCTATGATTCAGATATTGGAACTTCTAAAGTTGTCCCAGAGGTTCCTAAGCCTCTCCTCATTTTTTTGAATTCTTGTTTCTTCATTCTTTTCTGGTTGAATGTTTATTTCTTCCTTCTGCTCCAAACTGTTGATCTGAGTCCCGGTTTCCTTCCTTTCACTGTTTGTTCCCTGTACATTTTCCTTTATTTCACTTTTCATAGCCTTCACTTTTTCCTCTATTTTGCAACCATACTCAACCATTTTTGTAAGCACCTGATTACTAGTGTTTTGAACTCTGCATCTGATAGGTTGGCTATCTCTTTATCACTTGGTTGTATTTTTTCTGGAGCTTTGGTGTGTTCTTTCATTTGGGTAATATTTTTTTTGTCTTGGCATGCCTGTTACATGTAAGGGGCAGAGCCTTAGGTATTCACCAAGGTGGGACAACTCACGTGACTGCGTTGTGGGGCTGTCTGTGGGGGAGGGGTCACAGAAGGAACAGTGCTGCTTGCTCTGCTCTCTCCCCATTTTCAATCACTTCTCTCCCACTACCCACAAGCAAATTGAGCCCTTCTGGTGCTGATTCCCAGGTGGGTGTGTGTGTGTGTACGTTTTAGGATCCTGTGGGTCTCTCCAACAAACTCTCCTGCACAGCTGGGAGTTTCTCCCACCACCACAGCCCCCACAGGTTTTTTCAGTCAGAGGTCTGGGGCTTTATTTCCCTGCGCTGGAACCCTAGGTTGGGCCGTCTGTCTTGATCCACAGTTGTTCCTCCCAGTTTATCAGCCTGCAAATGTGGAACCACCTGGTCCACCAGTCACCACTTTGCGTGCCCCATTCCTCCAGCTGCTGCCTAGCCGCAAGTCCTCTCCGGCTAGCTGCCCATCTCCACCCAGCTGCCCATCTCCACCCCTCCTACCTGTCTGGATGAATTACTTCTTCTTTAACTCTTTGGTTATCAGGCTTCCACACAGTTCAATTTTTCTGGAATTTCTGGTTGTTTTTTGGTTTTAAATTTGTTGTCCTTTTGGTTGTGAGAGGAAGCAGAGTGTATCCACCTACACCTCCATCTGGGCCAGAAGTCCAAGAGCTATATTTTCTGTTTTGTGTTTATTTGTCAATTTAACTTAGAAGAATTTGAAGGTTTACAAGTTATTTTAGTCATTGTCATTGCCAAAGTTATTCTTTTAAACTAGAATCTATTACTTTTAACATTGCAAAGTAATTTAATGGTACATCCCTAAAAGGTAGCAAATGCCATTTAATTCACTAGTATACTTCCTGCTAATTGTGTGAAGTAGAAAGGCTCTAAGCCAGGGGTGTCAAACTTCATTTTCACTGGGGGCCACATCAGCCTCACAGCTGCCTTCAAAGGGCCAAAATACTTTTAGGACTGTATAAATGTTACTACTCCTTAACTGTTAAGGAGTTGAAGTTACATTCGGCCCTTTGAAGGCAACTGCAAGGCTGATGTGGCCCCCAGTGAAAATGAGTTTGACACCCCTGGCATAGGGCCTTCTGTCTGCTAAGTGTGGGGGAAGCAAAAGTATACAGTAATCCTTGCCCATGATGGGCTTACCATCAGGTTGCTTTCTTGTACTTTATTTAGAATTTAAATTAGAAGTAATTCTATATTCACTGCCTTAAAAAAAAAACATGCTTTTTACTTTGGTTTTAGAGTCCTTTGTCGTGGATAAGAGGCTTGAAGTGGGGGGAGTATGTAGGTTCCCCAAGTGCCGCCATGCCTGTGGTCTGCTTCAGCCAGCCCCACGGAGAGAGGCTTGCTTCCCTCCAGGCTTTGCCCACCAGAGCAATCTGCGGTTTGTCCCGAAATTTCTGCCTCCTGATGACATACAGCAAAGAACAAGGTAACCTAAAACAATGTAAATCATTCCAGTATCTTTCATGAGATCTGAGTCTTTCCAGATCATATATGCTGCTATTTTGGGGTTGTTGTTTTTTTCCTAAGTTTTCTTAGTCCTTGGTGAAACTGCTCAAATCTGTGGTTACTTGTGGTCAGTACAAATTAGGAATTAAAACATACTACATGAAACAAATGGTAATTAACTGCAGTGCCATTGGAAGTGAGAGGAGGAGTTTGAAGGGACAGGAGTAGATTGTTCTGCTCAAAGATGAAAACATCACCAACGGCTACTTTGGTGGAAACGTTCACTCTGAGGCCCTTGAACCCCAGAGCAGACAGACTCGTCTGACCAGCAAACCAGATCCTCAAGGCTCAGTCACCAGAGTCAGACCAAACGAAGCAAGGCCATCACAAGCGCTGTGGAGGGAGATTTAAAAGCACACATGCTGGGAAAGCGCTCCTTCCTCCCCCTCTATGCACCAACACTCTAAGCCACATACTCTCACATGCTGGACACCAGAGGCCCTCTTCATGTTCCTAAGTTTCACCTAGTTCCCTGGAAACCTGGGGCATTCCCACTCAAGTCATCCCTCAGCCCTTCCCAATTCGCCATTTGCCTAAGTGCAGCAGAGTGCTCCTGAGTCGCGAGGTGCAGGCTTTGGGCCCTGCAGTGAATGGCAGGGGACACTTGTCTGTCTGTTCACATCAGGTCCATGCAGGTTTGCCTGGACACCCATGTGCAGCCTGGGTTGAATGCCTCTTAAGCAATCACGTTAGCATTGTGTATGCACTGTGCTCCTCAGGGTCCTTACAGCCTCCCAGTGCACATAGCCCTGCACCCTGGGGGTGCTGGGACCCCTGCTGGACACCCATCACGTGAAGGACATGTTTAAGACTGGCAGGGCCACAGGTCTTTCAGACTCACTCTTAATTCTGTCCTGAGATGAGTGGCCACCTTTATAGTTGTGAGAGCTAAGAAAGGCTGCATGTCACTTCATCTAAGTTTCATGAATTAGTAGAATAGGGTAAATCTGTTTAATTGTAACTGTTTTGAGATCAGTGGTGTATTCTCACTAGTATGTTGCAGTTAGTTGTGCAGTGTGTCACGAGTAATTTACCACTGATAATACTTAAACTACTAAGATGTGTGAACAATTTACCTTTAAAAATTAACTAGAGTGGCTTAAAATACATCTCTGTTGAGCAGGAGAGAACAGGTTGGTGTTACCACTGAGCATGATGGGACTTAAATGTGTCAAATATAATTGTCAGCCTATCTTATTTGCTTCAGCCACAGCCTTTAGTGTGCCCTTGTTAACAGCTGCATTCATTTGGATTGCACTATTTCCTTGCAGAATGTATTTGGAGTTTGCCAGAATCGAGGTGTGTCAGGGAAGTGGACTAGGGAGGGCCTAAGTTTGCTACTTGGTGCTGTGTAACCTTGAGAAAATGACTCATGCCCTCCATATCCTGGCTTTTAATCTATAAAAGGAAATAACAAAAGGATGTACCTCACAGGGTACTTCACTGTAAGGATTAAGTGAGATACTGTGAGGAATGATTAACATAGGCCTGGCTCATTCTAAGTGCTCAGTAAATGTCCATGGAACTGTGAACGCCTGGGGCCAGAGTCCAGGTGGCATGCATTGCTGCACCCACACACAGAAGTCCAGGTGGGCATTCCTCAGAAGCCTTGGGCAGAGCAGGTGGAATGTGAGTCATGTTAGCAGCTGCAAAGTGTTGAGCAGTGTCTTTTCAATTGGCTGCGTAGGTTTGCTTAGTTATACATGCATGGTCAATGTAACAACTAAACTGGGATGGTTTGAATGACAGGCCAGTTACTTAGGAACTGACTGTGCCCAGAATTGCCTGAGGTGCTTTTTTTTTTTCAAAATATATTAGTTTGGATCCCATTTGAGACACACTGCATCGGAATCTCTGGGCCTTGAGTGCCAGTCTGTGCATGCTGAAAAAGCAATTTTCTTGCAAACTCCTATTTACGATCCACTGTTCCAACAGGTAAAGGAGAAGTGTATTTTTCATTAAAAAAAAAAAAGATGGTGCATCTTGTATTGCTGGAATGAGAAACTGGAGACACTTATTAAATATACTCACTCCGTCTAGCACCTACCACTTACCAAACATTCTGGTAGGATTGGAGAGGTCTTGAGACCCGTGGAAAATGTGGTTCCTTTCCTGGAAGCTTGTATTTAGAGGAGCTTTTATTTCATGTTTCCCAGTTCCCTTATTGCAAAACTGATGTCAACATTTGGTAGACTTAACAAAATGAAATACATCTGTGAATTGCATTTTCAATGTGCTGTTGGTTCATTTAACAAATACTTGTTTTAGTCCTCTACATGCTGGGCATTATGCTGGGCACTGGGGTAAAAGCAGCACATCCTCTCTCCTTAAGGAACGTAAAGCATCCCAAGTGTCAGTGGTACCAGTCCTGGCATTTATGCTGCCAGAGCTACATTCAGCATTCCAACAAAGCATGGATTACAAATAGTACTGAAAAGGGACACCAAAATGTCCAAATCTTTATCTCAAAAGGACATCAAACTAAATTGTAAATTTTTTTTTTAAAGGGCAAGGAGGAGAAAAGAGCAGAACCTCATTAGCTGAAGGGCTGAGTGTGGTCCTGGAGTTGGCAGGGCTGTGGTCCCTTCTCAGGGTGGTGGCACTGCTACAGAGGTCATCTAGGGGTCATCTAGGGAGTTACACAGCATCTGGTTCACACTTATTTTCAAAAGTAAACTGTTGCAGAACATGAAGGATGTAAGCCCTACTATTACTGTCTTTTATAAAAGTGTCTTCACACGAACGAAAAAGAATCCCATCAGCATTAAAGAAAAAAGCTCACGCCCTGGCTGGTATAGCTCAGTGGATTGAGCGTGGGCCTGTGAACCAAAGGATCGCGGTTCAATTCCCAGTCAGGGCACATGCCTGGGTTGCAGGCCAGTTCCCGGCAAGGGACGCACGAGAGGCAACCATACACTGATATTTCTCTCTCTCTCTCTCCCTCTCTCCTTCCCTTCCCCTCTAAAGATAAATAAATAAAATGTTAAAAAAAAAAAAAAAAAAAAAAAAGCTCACATGAATCGGTCCATCTTAGGGATGTAAGAATGACTTTGCATTAGAGTGCTCCTGTGTGCAGCCCCGCCCTGCCACTGCGGGGCCGCCAGGGACGCCACTGGCAGCGGTGGTCTGACGAGCTGTCTCCTTCTCCAGGTGTGAGAAGCATGAACAGCACAGACATCCAATGGTCGGCCATCCTGAGCTGGGGGTACGCTGACAACATTTTAAGGTTGAAGAGCAAGCAAAGCGAGCCTCCAATAAATTTTATACAAAGCTCACAACAGTATCAGGTAAACTTCTTTATGCAGTGCTTTATAACAATAATTAAATGTAATGCCTTAGCAAGGAGTCAGGCCAATAGCAGCCAGCCAATCTTTCGGATTCAGCGATGAGTCCCATTGAGAAGCTGGTGGTGCTGGACGTGCACCTTGTTTACCGACATCCCAACCCCGCTACTCAGCCTATGTCCCCAGATGGGGCTTCCACCCTGTAGCTCATTGAGACAGTGTAATAATCTTAGCTGTCAGCTAATGGCACAGGGTTGAACAAAGTCAGCATTGCTTTCTTCTCAGTGTCTGCCTGCCATGTGCCCTCTGTCACCCTCTGTACCTGGTTCTCCCAGAGACGGACTGGGCATGAGGCATTGCAATGCCGTGGACAGCACGGGGTCTAACGAAAGCCCTGTGATCCGAGTTAGTGTCCAGCTTCGTCATTTACTGTGTTACCCTGGGAAGTAACTCCCCTCCTGAACTGGAGCTGCTTTCCTCCTCTCTAAAACCAGGGTGATGTGCTCCCACTACCAGCTCATAAAGCTGTTGTAAAGATGGTCCCGACATTGGTAAAAAGTTACTTGGTAAACTGTAAAACTATGTAAAATATGTGTATATATACACATTACTGCCACAACTTCCTAAATGGTATGTGGAACGTTCTTCCTTCATGTTTCCATGCAGCATCCTCGTACCCTTCTTACCCTTCTTGGATTTCCACCGCCTAGCCTACTGCCTGTAGCTGTGGCCTGTCACTCCCACTCCCTGAGCACTTTGAAGTGGAATCAGCTACCTGGGGGTAGTTTCTGGCAGTGAAAGGAAGGAGAGCAGTGACTTTTTAATTTAACCCTTAATATACCTGAAAAAAAAATGTCATGTTAGCCTTTTGTTATGTGGCTTACCAGTCAACCAAAGTAACAGTATAGGACAGTGAAAAATAAACTCATTAAATTTTGATAAGAATTTAAGCATTGCAAAATCATTTCTATTGTGTAAAGTTTGGCACACCAACATCATTAAAGAAGAAAGAATATTCACATAAATCCTTTTAGCAAAACAGGATGGTCCAGATCCTTTTAGGAAGATACTGTGTGATAAAAGTATTTCAGTCAAATACCATATTTTCCCATGTATAATGTGTACTTTTTTGCCCACATTTTTGAAGGAAAAGTAAGGGTGCACATTATACATGGGTATAATGGTTACATACCATAGGTATAATAATGGTATAATAATCCCACGTATAATGCACAAAAATGTAGGTGTGCATTATACATGGCAAAATATGGTAACTGGATAAGAATACCATATTTCATTTTCATCCTTAGAAATATATTGTTGACTCATTAGTTCCTGAGAAAAATCATCTATGATATTACATGGAGACGCACACACTGACCAACTTCTTCATCACAAATGCGGGAGTCCTGCCATCTCTCTGTCGTAGTCGTCTGACTGATTTCATAACCGTGAACGTATTCTTCTTTAAATGTTTTTCTCTTTTCTATTATTGGTAGAAAATGGAAAATTCTGTATTTCCGATTGTGTTCAGTGAAAACTAAAAGCAGACTTCAGAACTGGTGCCTCCAATCTCCTTTTATGCTTTCTTGAAAGATGACAACATTCTTTATATAGTGCATTTAGAAACCAAATAAGACAATTTCACATATGACATTATCTTCTGGGAGACCCATCACTCTTCCATTTTCTTGCTTTGCTTGTTTCATTTTAGCAAAGTTAGGAATAATTGATGAGCAGAGATGAAATAATTCCTAGAATGATGAAATAGCAAAATGTTTCAAGATAGAGGAAAAATAAGATTATTTAAATCTTGCCATGTAATATAGGTTTATAAAAGATTTCAGTAGACCCATTGGTAATTGCAAGACAAAATGAGTTTTATTCTATATACAACTAAGTACATGTTCTCTTTCTTCTCTGAAAGTCCTCTAAGAACAAATAAAAGTTACAAAATTCAGTCGTTACAATCAGTTATGACTATTCAAGAAAGAAATGCAAAAAGAGAATTGGGTCCAATGGACTGTGATGATTTATATAGTTCAGAAGGGCCATTATCAAAGCAAGTCCGTTTTTAAGGTAGCAGACACTTCAACACACTTGCAGTTTCCAAGGGAAGACACCAGCAAAAGGCAGTTTGAAATCCTAAGAGGTGACAAGAGTTCTGAGTGACATGGGGGTGAGGTGGGCTGGGCTTCCTCTGGGAAATCAGGGGAGGCCATGGGGAGGTGTGGCCAGCGGTGGGCGGGGGGGTGGGCAGAGGGACCTGGGAGACGTGTCACCTGAAGTGATGTCTCCATGGTCAGGACTGAAGGGTTTATAACCCAGAAGAGTAACCCCAGATTTTTGTCTCCATGTTAATCTTTCCCTCTCCTGTTTAACAATCATTAGAACTGCTAGAAGTAATACGTTTGTTTATATGTACCATTTCCCCAGCAAAAACAGAAAAAATATAAATAAAAGTTAAATACAAGTAAGTACTGAAACACATCACACACACTCGACCTGGATCTAGTCCATCCTGGGTCATTTTGTTTAAGGGTCTGAGGAACACATGGCTGTGTGTGTGAGTGTGTGTGTGTGCGCACAGAAAACTGTAAAATCATAAACAATGTGTGGCAATACGTTTGAATTTGGAAACAGTTGAAGGATACTCTGTTTTTCTGTCTTTGCACTAGTCTAATCATTTCAAGGAAAATGTTAACCTCAAATTCTGTGATCACATATTTTTTATAGTTGTCAGAAAAGTAATGTTTCTCATGCTTTGTAAATGTGATCATCTTTGATTTGTCCTTTTCCAAAGGTGACTAGCTGTGCCTGGGTGCCTGACAGTTGCCAGCTGTTCACTGGGAGCAGGTGCGGCGTCATCACAGCCTACACCAACAGGCTGACGAGCGGCACGGTAACCGGCCTGGGCGCATGGGGTGCTGGGGGCTGTGTGTCAGGGGGGGACAAGAAAACCTTCATGCAGGATAACTCATCTTATATGAGGTTAACTCAACATTTTTGTACTTTAATCTTTTATAGTTTAATCTTTTCTTCACATAAGCTCTTAAAATGTAAAAGGTCACATACCTAACTCTTCAGCATTAGGCTTATTAAGATCACAAAAAATGTTGACAGTAACTCTCAGGGTCTTATTTTTTGCTGTCACAGACATCGTCCTGAGTTATGATTTGTTTTCTACTTAGGCTTTTCCACATCCTGGTGCTTGGTTGCCTGTATTCCTGGTGTCAGCGTGAATGCTTAGGCATAAACCTCAGGATTCTGTAACATTTAAAGCTTAGAACCCTTAATGGTCAACATTGCTATACACTCTGGGTGAATTAAATGACAGCAAAAATCCACATAGCCCATCTTGATTTCTACCACTTACTACAATAAATTTTTTCAGCCATTTACTGAAGCTCCAGGACTTGAGTTAAACTCTAAAACAGTCTAATGAAGAAAAAAAGACACGTTATAGTTTACTGTTGTTCCTTTCTCGAATCAACTGTTTGTGGTGCCATTGAGGATATGTGGCATATTCAGGGTGATAACTCAGTAATAATCTGATTTAGAACTTTCTCTGTGACTTCTTCCCATTACAATCTTCTCTACTATATTATTATGTTTTACCAGGTGAAACCTGTATTCCTAGTGTAGGGTGACACCAGGGTCCTCTACACAGGGTTCAAACACAACGCTCATGGGCCAAACCCAGCCCTCCACCTTGTTTTATCTGGCCTGGCACCTTGTTTCTACCTGGTGACAGCGCCAAGCTCCTTGCCCCTAGTTAAGGAGTAGTTACATCTATACAGTCCTCATATTACGTTCGGCCCTTTGAAGGCGACCGCGAGGCTGATGTGGCCCCCGGTGAAAATGAGTTTGACACCCCTTAACTCTTCTGTCCAAGTCTGTTCCCCTTTAAACCCTTGCTAAGGTTCTTTGCCATGATCCTCAGAGCATAAATATGACCATAATACTGTTCTGTCACATAGCCTAAGGAGCCATTAAAATGTTTCAAGAAGGAGAGAAAACAAGATTCCTGTTCTACCCATAGAAATTATTGTCTGATCCACCAGGGAATCAATCATCTCATAACACAAACTCTCAATCATTTTAAAGCGTAAAATCTATACAATTATCAACCACCACCATGAGGGCCCCATGTTGTGTTCACCCCATAAGTGGTGTTCATGGCCAGGGAGTGAAAGAAACACACACGTGTGTGTGCACATATGTGAGCATCTATGCTTATATAAATCTAAATGTTTTTTTAATTTCTCACCCCAGGATATGCTCTCTGATTTTAGAGGGAGAGAAAGGGGGCGAGAGACAGAAAGAGAGAAGCACACTGGTCAGTTGCCCCCCATATGTGTCCTGCCTGGGGGCCCCACCCACAACCAGGGCATCTGCCACGTTTCTGTGCTCCAGCCAACTGAGCCCCCCGGCCAGGCTGGAAATGTGCTCTAAAGCGATAATTCAGAGGAGAAATCAAACCTTTATACATGAAGAATTTAATGATGGCATCTATAATTTTTTAAAATTAGAAACAATTGTAAATGTCTATCAATAAAGGATGTTCAAGTAAATTGTGGTATACTAACTGCATAGAGTATTAATCATAACACTATTAAAATTATTTTGAGGACAATGTAAAAGGTGGGAAATGCTTATTGTACATTGTATAAAATACAAAATAGAAAATTCTTTGTATGGCAGTTTTTACAACTATAAAAATATATGTGTATTTGGACAGACTAAACAAGAATAGATAAAAAGCATATTAGTTGATGAAAAAAATTTTTTAAGATTTTATTATTTTTCAGAGGGCGGGAAGAGAGGGAGAAAAAGAGGGAGGAAAACATCGGTGAGAGAGAAACAGCAGTTGGCTGCCTCTCACAAGCCCCCAACCAGGGACCTGGTCTGCCACCCAGGTGTGTGCCCTGACCAGGAATCAAACTAGCAAGCTTTTAGTTTGTGGGATGATGCCCAACCCACTGAGCCATGCCAGCCAGTGCAGTGCAAAATGTTTTTAATATTTAGTTTTACTGTTTAGAAATTGTTGGACTGAATTTGCAAAACAAAATGTTTGTGAATATTTGAGTGACTTCGGTTGTCTTTGTTTTTTAAGTAAATACTAGGTTGCCTTTTGTCATCGCTCATCTTATGCTTTACTCAATTTTGAATTTCAGCCTTCAGAGATAGAGATGGAGTCTCAGGTGCATCTCTATGGGCACACTGAGGAGGTCACCAGCTTGTTCATCTGCAAGCCATACAGTATCCTGATAAGTGTGAGCAGAGACGGGACCTGCATCATATGGGACTTGAACAGGTACGGAGGGTCTGCAGCTCTAGCACAGCTGACTGAGCTTGCACTCCAGTTCCCGCTGCATGACAGGTGCATGAAAATGACATCTTTACATCATAACAACTTACAGCATGAAGTACAAACTTTACCTTTGTAATCTTACTGAAATCGAAAGGTCTGTTAAGAATGCCCTACAAATAATAACTACCTAAATGAGACAGTATAATTGTATTTAATGATCAGTTGCAAAGTCATGTCTTTGGTCTTTCAGGCTGTGCTATGTGCAAACTCTGGCAGGACACAAAAGCCCCGTCACAGCCGTCTCTGCCAGTGAGACAACAGGTGACATTGCCACGGTGTGTGATTCAGGTGAGCCAGGCCCAAACCAAGCACAAGGCCATTACTAAGGTGACACCGTAGTTACAATGTTGGATACATCTTGCAGGCCCTTCCAAATGTAACTGCTTTGTTCATAGCATGTGTGTATATTGAAATACAACCGGGCCCAAGGGTGAGTCATCAGTTTAGGCATCGAATGAGGCAAGAGTTAGTGCTGCCCTGATTTAACTTTTTCTGATATGTTTAAGACTGTATTTAAGCTCGTGTAATTATGGTTATGTAATTATCTGAATTTTCTTTTTGTTTTTCTATGGCTTTTTCTTCTGCTTTTTAACTACTAACTTCACTGCCTTCCTCCTGAAATGAAAAGCATCAGCTTTGAATGTGTGTCTTCCAGGCCCTGAGAGAGGAGTAACAGAGTAACATTGGAGGTGTGCTTTCATGTCAGACTCACATGACCAAGATCAAAGGGTTTGGTTTTGGTTTTGGTTTTTCATGTACACATACTAGAAAAATTGATGCATCAGCAGAAGAGAACAATTAGAAAATTCGTAAATTTTCTGTTTGCCTTTCTGCTTCTCAGGATCTTAAGATTGAAAGCATCCTTTGAAAAACTGTTTCTTTCTGCCCACTCCATATAGAGTATCTTTGACACATCTGTAGTGGGTGGTTCTCTGTCCTGGGTTTGCACTTTGGTATTTGTTTTTTTGACACCAAATGTGTGATGTCTTTCCAGACACCAAACAATTCCCCAATTCTGTGACATAGTGGGTGTCCAACTGTGCAGTTCACTTCTGACCCAACTACTTGAAGTTAGCAAAACGGGGAGTTCCCAAGACCCACACCAGGTTCAGTGACTCACTAGAAGGACTCAGGGAAATCAGTGACACACTGGAATTGCTACCACAGTGCATTGTAAAGGACAAGCACTAACAGTGAGGTGAAGAGGGCCCAGAGGGAAACCCCAGCGTCCACCCACATGGAGTCAAGAGTGCAGTGCCTCCTGGCCCGAGAGCATGCTCACCCAGTCGGAGATGCTCCTGTCCCTGTTGTTGAGGGGTTCTCTGAGGGGTCATCAGGTAAATGGAATTGATTAGATCACTGGCCATTGCTAACTGAGCTCAATCTCCAGGCCCTCGCCCCTCTCAGGAGGTATGTCCGACCCTCTAATCACATGGTTGGGTTTTCTGGGGACCGGCCCCCATCCTGAAGCTGTCTAATCCTCTTTCGGCCCCCCCAAAACAGGAGCATCAAAAGACAGTAAATTAGCGGGGTTTTAGGAGCTCTATACTGGCAACCTAGCTCAAAAAACAATTTATTTTTTTGCCACAGACATCTCTTGGTGTTTTATTGTTTTTACAAAATGTTCATTCATTCTTGTATTCAGGAAAAGTAATCTTTAGTTGTGCTTAAAGATTTCAGATGTGATTTTCCCATTAGCCCCAGTCATCAAATAATGTCATGAAAAGAGTTTTATTTCCTAAGCAGCACAGCTGAGGGGAAGGATCTGAAACAGCTGACTTGGGTATTGTGGGTGCGGGCAGATGACTGATGCCTTTGCTAACTGTTCTGGGCTTGTCCATTAGCAGCTGTTGGTGCATCACACCGAGAGGAAATCTAGGGGCATAACATGATGATTATTTATACAGAGGTCTCTACTTTGCTGTTTTGGCAACGTTTAGAAGTTAGGACTGGTCCTGAGGGAGCTGAATTCTCTAACGTTAATTACTTTCCTGCTGCCAGTAGTGATTTATTTCTGTGCTATTGTACCAGCTAGTCATATGGGAATAGGAAGCAAAATTACTTTCGCTGCAGCTACCAGCTCACTCACAGGTTTACAGGTGTCCCTAGGCAGCATGCAGTGTGATAACATTGGAACTTTTTTTCTAATTGGAACAAAAAGGCCTTCTCAACTTTTTAAAGGTTTTTTGGTACATATTAGGGAGAAGTCATAAAGAACATTTGGTATATAGAGAACATAACAAAATCGTGATTTTTTTAAGAGAGGACAAATGTATGTTTGGTGACTCAGACTCAAGTTCATCCTCCTGTTCCTATAGTCCAAGATGGGAAGGAAGTTATTAGTCTACCAAAAGTCTTCACTCTTTTGTGAGTACCGTCCAAGTAACTGTAAAATTAAAATTATAAATAAACATGTATGTGTATGTTGTGCGTGTGTTATGTGTGTATACATGCATGTGTACCTGTCTACATACAAACACGTGCTGTCTTCAAAACTTCTGTGTTGGGGCTGAAGTTACAGTGGCTTATTCTTCCTGATCATAATTCCACAGTGCTTATTATGGGATGTTGTTTTCATAGTGATAAGATGTGAAATTTATTAAACTATGTAAGTATTATGCTAGATGGTTTCTGTATTTTTTAAAACCATTCTATCATTGGATCAAAATAGATGCCTTTTAGCTAGGGTTCATAGCCTGGTTGTGTGTCATAATGTCATTATAAAGTTAATATAATATCCTAAGATTCAGGATAGAGGATGGTTCTCTGGTTTAATTTCAGAGAAGATGCATAGGAAGAATAAAGTTTTTCCAGCAAAGCCTAATTTTCTGACTTTTTACTTGATGTGCTAAATTATACATGAAAGCGACCTAGTGCTGGGGAAGGGCCTTGATATTTTTGATATTTTCAAAATACCAGTCTTGGGCAGATGAGTTGTTATGTGCTGTTGTGGCCCAAGTGGCTGGGTGATCTGCTGTGGTGACTCTTTGCCGGTTAAGTTCCACTCTGTGCTCAGCATCCAGGACACGTTTGCACTTACATGTTGAAGGACCAGTGGTGCCATGGCTGGGGTTACAGGGCCCAAACCCCACATCAGCTGTTATGGACATGTAGCCACTGACTTTGATAAGCCCTCTAACCTCACTAGTACAATATGGTTACTTTATTGTTTTTTTATCTTTTATCAGATATTAAATTCAAAAGAAAATGTAATGTAGTCTACTTGTGGGAAAGATGAGTATATTGTCTCCTACACCTTGATGCTTTATGTAGATACTCACTCCACATCAGTGTTCTACAGTCAGAAGTCCACGTAGCACATCGGGTGTTTCAGTGTTTGTGTGTGCGTGCACGTGTGCATGTGTGTATGTTAAGATATAGTGAATGTAAAAGTTGCCATTTAAACCACTTAAAAGTATATGATTCGGTGGCACCATTACAGCCACAATGTTGTGCAACCATCACCCCAAACGTGGACCCTGTACCTCCCATTCCTCCCCTCCCACAGCTCCTCATGACTTCTGTCCCACTTTCTGTTGCTACAAATTTGCCTGCTCTAGACATTTTACAGCAGTGGAAGCATACAGCATTTGTCTTCTTATGTCCAGCTTATTTTACTTAGTATAATGTTTTCAAGGTTCATCCATGTTGTAGCTAGCATGTGCCAAAGCTTCATTATTTCTTTAAAAAGATTTTATTTATTTTTAGAGAAAGGGGAAAGGAGGGAGAGAAACATTGATATGCAAGAGAAACATGGATGGGTTGCCTCTTGCACGCCCCCAACCAGGGACCTGGCCCAAAACCCAGGCATGTGCTCTGACCAGGAATCAAACCAGCGACCTTTTGGTTTATGGGATGATGCCCAACCCACTGAGCCACACCAGTCAGGGCTTCATTACTTTATATGGTTGAATAGTATTCCGTCATACAGGTCAGTGATTTTCTACCAGTGTGCCACAAGAACAAGAATTTTTAAAACATGCAAGACCTGACTAGTTAGTCTGGGGCACTGACTTCTTTGCCCTTAGGTTGTCAAATAAGAAGAGTGACAACAGCCAACACAACAATAGCCGTCCGGTGTGAGTAGCCTGTCTTGAGTCATAAATGTATAGGTCACATCACAGAATTGCATGTTTTTGGTCATGTCACGTAATAAGATCATGTCTGACTAGTTCATTCTCGGTACCAGAAATCCTTATATACAAGTATAGGCACCTGTTTTTTTAAATGTCATTATGGAGCAAGAAGGTAGATAATTACTATTGTTTTTTTGTAAATCAATCAAAATTATACTTTTTTGTCAGATTAGCAAAAATTTTTTGGTGTGCAGCAGAATTTTAGTAATTAGTTTGTGTGTGCCAAGAGATGCAGAGGCTGAAAATCTCCTGTAAATAGACCACGTTTGTTTACTCATTTATCTGATGATGGACATCTGGGTTGTTCCCACCTTTCGCATATTGTGAATAACGTGCAACCCACTGGGTGGTTTGGTTTGTGATATTTGAAGGTCTTTAGCGTATCTTTAAATAGAGAAGTATTTCCAGTATTTGTTTCTTTGCTATAAAATATAAAATCTTTTCTTTGCCTTAATGAAGGAGAGACATAAATTCTCTACTTTCATGTTAGTTCAAATGGAGAAACAAAATTAAGTGTAGTAACATGATGGCATCCAGACTCAATCAGGCCTCACCCCCTATCAGGCCTCTCACCCCTCCGTCAGCATGAGACTACATCTCCCAGGAAGGTGCACTCCGTGTCATGTATCCCCGAACCAGCAGCCTGTTCGTAGAGAATGGCCAGCAATACTACCTCCTCCAGCCCCTGGAAAACCATAGAAAGTTCTGTCAGTCAGCATCTGTAAAAAGAAAAAGTTAGTTTATGTTGATTTATAAGACTCAATCTGAGACATTCTGAAGAATTAGATTTTTTTTTTTTAAGAATTAATTTTTAACTCAGGTAACATTTTTTTCTTCAGATGTCACATAAGTCACTCCTTATAGATGATTTCACAGAATATTTTCTCTTTGTGGAGACTGTTTAGCTTTCTGGGTACTTTCAGATTCAGATTTCACAGCTCATGTGTTGAAATGTCATGACTCATGATTAATTTACTTTGTCGCTCTCTGTGGCAGATGAATTTGTATTTTTTTACTGGTCACTGTCTAGATAAACATGCAGAGCTTCCTGTGACTTCAGCGCAGTGACTTCACTTGCCGGTCTACAGTCGGGAGTTGCCTGTCAACTCCATCACTAAAACCAGCTCGGCCCCAGGGTACCCTCGGAACCCAGGGTGGTGGGCGGGTGATGCTGCCCTGGTGACCGCAGTGGTGTGGTGTTTCAGCTGGCGGAGGCAGCGACCTCAGGCTGTGGACAGTGAACGGGGACCTGGTGGGACACGTGCACTGCAGGGAGACCATCTGTTCCATGGCCTTCTCCAACCAGCCCGAGGGTGTCTCCATCAACGTGATTGCCGGGGGGCTGGAAAACGGGGTCGTCAGGTGAGATGCTCAGCTCTCCGTCTGCTTCTGTTCACAGAGGCATGGGTTCAACAGTGAGTTATTAATACATATACAGGTTAGTATTTGACCATTAGAATTTTAAATCACCTTATTCAGTTATTCCTGTTTTACTTCTAATAAAGATGGCTTTAGTGCCACTGTGACATTTTATATTGTTTAACTGTTGAAGATCGACAACACGAAAATACACCCAGTTAGGTTTTCTTACTCCCATACCCACCCCTGCAAATCTCCCAGAACTAACTGTATTAACTGCTTATTGTGTTTTCTTCTAGATAACATTTAAGAAATAAGCAAGTGTAGGTTTGCTGGCGAAGGAAATGTAGTTTGCATAATCAAATGATTTTTTTCTCCTCTAGGTTATGGAGTACGTGGGACCTAAAGCCTGTGCGGGAAATCACATTTCCTAAGTCAAATAAGCCAATAGTGAGGTGAGACCTCCCCTTCCATTCTTCATAACATCCTTTGTAACCGTATCCTTGTCAGAGAGAGATTAAAGCTCACAGACCTAAACAAATCTATGATGAGCATCTCTTAAAGGGCCAACACTCATCAAGCGCCAGGTTGTCTGGGACCCAGTGGTCAACGGAGGCACAGTCCTTGTTCTTGTGGAGTTTAAAGCCTGAGTCAGGAACTGGGTCCAGCAGACTGGGGTGTTGGCCAGGGGAGGCCTCTGGAGCTATAGAAGTGACATTTTTTTCCCTTCCTTATTGAAAATACCATATGGTGATTGATGGCCGCAGGAATGTGCTTGACAGGATTGGTAAACACTCAGCTGTTCTCTCGTCTGTTAACAAATTTGACTTTAAAAACTTGAGTGGGCATAAGTGATTCAAATTCTACTTTATTAAAATCAGTTTATTTCTAAAATACTAAATTTAAAGTTTAATGAAACTAAATTAATAATTTATTGTTATATCTTTACCCTTTTCTCTTTTGAGGAAATAAAATAATCTCCATAATCATTTATTTTTATAAAGAAAAAAATATAGTACTGTTACATTTTTTAAAGTTTCCTATACCCAAGTAGTTGTTGTTTAAGTAATAAAGGGTAAATGAGAAGGAACAAGAAAGTATGAACAGACGGAATGGCATGTACCGATCTCTGGGGTGCTGATGCTGTTCTGTGTCACCTGGTCAGAAGGAGCTTCACAAGCGTGGCGGCAGAGCCACTACCTGTGTGAGAATCACAGTGGACACGAGGGGCTGCAGGCACTCGTGTCCTGGGTCCCTCTACTGCAGTAAAGGCATCAGAACTTCTCCACACCAGTCCCTGAGTAGTCGCCAACATGCTCATACAATTTTAAGAGACATGCTGTACAAACAGAATTTTTTTCTTTTTTTTGCAGCCTCACATTTTCCTGTGATGGACACCACCTGTACACAGCGAACAGTGAAGGGACTGTGATTGCCTGGTGTCGGAAGGACCAGCAGCGTCTGAAGCAGCCCATGTTTTATTCCTTCCTGAGCAGCTACGCAGCTGGCTGAAGGTGAGAGCTGCACGCTCTCCGAGCACTTGAACTCCATGCTGGATTTGTCGCCTCACCTCTTTTAGGAGGTTGAACCTGAAGAAATGGATGACCAACAAACCTTCTAAATAATTATAAAAGCTGTTCATCTGCACAAAACCCTGCAGCCTCCCAGGGCCCCGAGGGAAGTTTCAGACTAAGTGACAGCGTGTGCCGACCAATGGGACTGAGGTCTTTCACAGCCACTGAAAACCAGAGCCCTGGAGTCTTTTCTACAAGGGTGTTCTAAAGAGAGGGTCAGGGTCGCTTCTTTTCTAGTATTCCAGAAGGGCCAAGAGAATTTAAATTGCTTAGCGAATTATTTATAAAAATACTCTTAAAATTCTATTTAAAAATTTTTAGGCCGAGATAACCCCCTGCCCCAAAAAGGGAGAGAAAAGGATACAGAATCCAGGCCATGATCATGGCTTTCTTTAAGAAGTGAACTGTTCAGTAGGCACCTCTGCACCATTGCCTGGAGTACCTGCAGACTAGAAAAGACCACTAGTGAATCTCAGCATTACAAGGCAGGTTCTGCCAGCTGCCTTCTTAGCTCTAAGTAGAAGCAGAAATTTTTGACAATCACAAACAAGAACAGGGCTCTCTGTGACCTCAGACACATGGCGTGTCTTCAAAAACATAAACATCTCACTTAAGCTCCATAACACTAGGTTCTGACTCCCCTCAATTGAGTCACTAAGATTTAAACCCACGCTGACCCTCTGAATGTCTGCCCCGTGCAGAGCATCGAGAACGTAGCCATTTGAAGTAGAAAGCCTCCGCCGGGCAGGAAGTCTGCACAGGTGGCAGTAATCCGGTCTGGGTGAGGCATCTAAACCAGTGTGCAGGAAGGGGGTTCTTCCCCAAGAGGAGAGGTGACTGCTTACTTTGTTTCAAATGTGAGGCCGAATAATTCCTTTCCACGCTGGTTCTTCCACTAACCTGCACCACCTGAGAGTGTGAGGAGTGGTGGGAGCATCTAACTAGACCCCACAGCAAAGTCAGCTTCCATCGGGGCAGGATTCCTGAAAGGCTTGGAAACAGTCTCCCCACCATGGTGTGATGGCTCTGTTTCTACTTGGATGCTGCTTTGTTGGCTTTGAAGACACTTAAACTGAGTAACATGTTAGCACAGGATAAAAACCTGTGTTCCCGCCTGACAGTAACTGGCGTGTTTGCTATGAAAATTTGACTCACATGGTGTTTACAGAACTACTTTTATAACTTCCAGGCTTTCTGAAACATTCTACTTAAAAACTGTGTAAAACAGTTCCCAAGCCTCTGTGTCAAGATTAATACAAGAAGCAGCAAGCGGCCGCAGGCAGTTGTGGCGTGAAGCCTACACCTGCGTCAGAACGCCGCACAGGCTGCATTCTGATCGCGTTGAGGCAGACGTCTGTGAGCTCTGCGGCCCAGACAGGCGCAGAGATGACATCACTCCTGCTCACGTTGAAGTGATTTGCTTTGTTTAAAAAGAAATCGCAGCTATTGTCTAGCTTTCACTTTTCTATTGAGAACCTCAAATTAGTCCCCTTGGAATAGTGTTGCTACTCAGTCTTTTTTTTTTTTTTAAGGCTGAATTTCATCATTTGTCTAAAGAGGAAATATGCAAAACAACCAGTCTTGTTAAGAGTGCAATATTATATTTTTATGTAAAATGAAAATTTGGGGGATTATTTATTCAGCATGAAACTTACTTTGTATGTGTTTGAAACGCCTCGTGATGTGCATGTTGCAGCAAACATGTCTGTACATTCCCACATGCTTTTCCCTTTGTACACACTGCTGCTTTGGGCTGGGAATAAACTTCATGAAAACAGGTTTGAAGACATTCCTTGTACAGTCTAAACGGAGACCTCATGTTGATGGCTCTTCTTCTATAACCCACACAGGTTTTCTCTTTACCCCTCTATATGTTAGTCACTGGGAAAGGATAACTCTCATTTCTTAATGTCAGCCTTTGTGACAAATTTTATATTCAAACTTTACTACCCTTAAATGGACTTCAGTCAGGCCCGTGGTGAAACCACTCATTTCAAAGAGAAGGACATCAGCCCTGCCCTGCACAGATCTGTATGGAGGCCCAACTGTGTGCTGAGGATACAGGCATTGCCTGCACTCCTGGAGGTTGTAGGCTGATGGAGGCACCTGCTGTGACAACATACACTGTGTAGCTACAGAGCATGGTAAGGGCTGTGAAAGTGAAGTGTAGGCTCCTCTGAGAAAACAGAACAGGAAGGATCAAGAGGATCCCATTGCAAACCACACAATTTACAGAGCAGCTACATCCCCACCAGGCAGCTCAGTTGATGAGACCATTGCCCTGATGCACCAAAGTTGTGGGGTCCATCTTTGGTTGGGGCACATAAGAGTCAACCAATAAATGCATAAACAAGTGGAACAATAAATCAGTGTTTCTCTCTCCTCCTACTCTCTAAAAATTAAAAAAAAAAATTTAAAGCAACTACCGCCCTGGCTGGTATAGCTCAGTGGGTGAAGTCCCACCCTGCAAACCAAAGGGTCACAGGTTCGATGCCCAGTCAGGGCACATGCCGGGGTTGTGGGCCATATCCCCAGTAGGGGGTGCACAAGAAGTAGCCACACGTTGATGTTTCTCTCCCTCTCTTTCTCCCTCCCTTCTTTCTCTAAATAAATAAAATCTTTTTAAAAAATAAACAAAAAGCAACTACCTTTGCCAATACAAAATATATATACACTGAGTAGGGAAGGAACTGCCAATAATTTTAGTTTGTTATATCACCTGAACAAAAATACATATATATCTTGACACTTTGGGGACATTGGCTTGCAATTCAGTTATTCAAGGGAAATTAAATAATACATTGCGTCATTTGAGGCCAAAACGACTAGATCATGTGAGACTAGACAACAGTATTCTTGCTGAAGTACTGAGCTTATTTCTTTTTTCATGAACAAAGTTAATGGGATATGAGTTAAGAAAATGCTGTTTTCTGGCCAAGATGGAGGTGTAGGTAGAAACACTTTGTCTCTTCGTAAAACCAAAAGAAGGGTAACAAATTTAAAAACAAAAATCAGAACTGCCAGAAAAATCAAATTGTATGGAAGTCCGACAACCAAGGAGTTAAAGAAGAAACATTCACTCAGACCAGTAGACATGGAGATGGGCAGCCGGGCGGAGAGGAGGATGCACGATCAGGCAGCAGCTCAAGGACCAGGATGGGCAAGGTGGCAGATGGCAGAGTGGGGGGGGAGGGGGTCCCACATTTGCATGTGGAAGAACTGGGAGGAACAACCGGGGAGCCAGACAGGCCACATAACCCAGGGTTCTAGCACAGAAAAATAAAGCCTCAAAACCTCTGACTGAAAAAACCTGTGGGAGTTGAGTTGGTGAGAGAAACTCCCAGCCTCACAGGAGAACTTGTTGGAGAAACTCACAGGGTCCTAGAACATACACAAACTCACCAACCCAGGAATCAGCACCAGAAGGGCCCAATTTGCTTGTGGGTAGCAGGGGAAGTGACTAAAACCCAGCAGAGGGGAGTAAGTGGCATTGTTCCCTTTTGGACCCCTCCCTCTCATGCTGCAGCAAATGTAGTGATGTGGGTTGCCCCACCCTGGGGAATACCTAAAACTCCACCCCCTACTACTTAACAGGCATGCCAAGATAAAAAATATATATGGCCCAAATGAAAGAATAGATCAAAGCTCCAGAAAAAACTAAGCAATGAAGGAATAGCCAACCTATCAGATGCATAGTTCAAAACACTGGTGATTTAATCAGGTTGCTCACAGAAATGGTGGAATATGGTTGCAAAATAGAGGAGAAAGTGAAGGCTATGAAAAGTGAAATAAAGGAAAATATTCAGGGAACCAACAGTGAAAGGAAGGAAACCAGGACTCAAACCAACAGTTTGGAGCAGAAGGAAGAAAAACATTTAACCATAACAGAACAAAGAAACAAAAATTCAAAAACAGGAGAGGCTTAGGAAACTGTGGGACAACTTTAAACTTTCCAAAATCTGAATCACAGGGATGCCAGAAGGAGAAGAGGAAGAGCAAGAAACTGAAAACTTACGTGAAAAAATAATGGAGAAGAACGTCTCCAATCTGGCAAAGGAAATAGACTTCCAGGAAGTCCAGGAAGCTCAGAGAGTCCCAAAGAAGTTGGACCCAAGGAAGCACACACAAAGGCACATCATAATTACATTACTCAAGATTAAAGATAAGGAGAGAAAATCTTAAAAGCAGCAAGAGAAAAGGAGACAGTTACCTGCAAAGGAGTTCCCATGAAGACTCTCAGCTGATTTCTCAAAAGAAACTTTGCAGTCAAGAAGGAGCTGGAAAGAAGTGTTTGAAGTCATGAAGGGTAAGGACCTACATCTAAGATGACTCTATCCAGCAAAGCTATCATTTAGAATGGAAGGGCAAATAAAGTTCTTCCTAGATAAGATCAAGTCAAAGGAGTTTATTACCACCAATCCCTTATTATATGAAATGTTAAAGGGACTTATCTAAGAAAAAGAGGGTGATTGAAAATATGAACAGTAAAATGACAAACTCACGAGTCTCAACAACTGGAACTAAAAAAACAAAAACAAACTAAGTAAACAAACTAGAATACGAACAGAATCACAGAAATGGAGATCATGTGGAACAGAATCACAGAAATGGAGATCAACAGGGAGCAGGAGCAGGGACAATGAAGGAAAAGGTACAGGGAATAAGAAGCATAAATAGTAGGTACAAAATAGATAGGGGGAGGTTAAGAATAGTATGGGAAATGGAGAAGCCAAAGAACTTATATGTACAACCCATGGACATGAACTACGTGGGGTGGGGGAATGCTGGTGGGAGGTGGAATGCAGGACAGAGGGAATAAAGAGGAGAACAAAATGGGACAACTGTAATAGCATAATCAATAAAATATACTCTAAAAACTTTCTATTTAAAAAAAAAGAAAGATTGTTTTGCGGCAAAGTTTGGCTCAGTGTAAATTAAACTGGTCTTACAAAACAGAAGAAATATCAAGAACACCACACCAAGTCACCTCATAACCACATTGGGAAAACAATGATAGGAACTCTTACGAGCACACAGAAAGAGAGATGATCTACATGCCGAGACACAAGGCAACCACACTGCAGATCTATGACCCACCGTGCAAACACAATGGCTGAATACCTTCAAACTGCTTCAACTGTCAAGCTAGAAGATCCCTCACAAATGAAGGCAAAATAAAGACTTATTCAGACAAGCAAGAGCTGAGACAATTCACCAACAGATATATATTGTAAGAAACATTGGAAGATGTTCTTCAGGCAGCAGGAAATACCGTACAAAAATCTGGATCTTCACAAGTGAATGATCTGCTTGATACTGGCAGAAAAACAGACACACAGCCCAATGGAACAGAATTGAGAGCCCAGAAATAAACCTACACATCTATAGGCAACTAATTTAAGAAAAGAAGGGGCCAAGAGTATACAATGGTGAAAGGAAAGTCTCTAATACACAGTGCCAGCCAAACTGGAAAGCCACATGCAAAAGAATGAAACTAGACCACTGCCACCAAACACAAAATTAACTCAAAATGGATTAAAGACTTGAATGTAAGAGCTGAAACACTAAAACACGTAGAAGGAAACACAGGCACTAAGATTCTGGACATCGGTCTCAGTTGTGTTTTTATGAATTTGACTCCAAAAGGAAGGGCAACAACAAAAATGAATGGAACTACATCAAACTAAAAAGCTTCTGCACAGCAAAGGAAACCATCCACAAAACAGACAACCAACTGAATGGGAGGAGACATTTGTAAATGATGTTCACAGTAAGGGGTTAATATCCACCATAAAGAGAGAGCTCATGAACTCAACAACAATAACCAACAACCTGACTGGAGGAGAGGCAGAGGACATAAACAGACATGTTTCCAAATAAGACATGCAGATGGCCAGCAGGCATATGAAAAGACGTGCAATATCACTGACTACTAGGGAAGTGCAAATAGTAACCACACTGAATTATTGCCTCACTCCTGTTAGGGTTGCTGTTATCAAAGAGATGGAAATAGCAAGAGTTAGAGAGAATATGGAGAGGGGGAACCCCTCAGGCACTGTTGGTGGGATTGCTTTCCACAGCCACTGTGGAAAGCAATATAGAGATTCCTTAAAAAAAAAAAAAAAAAAGAATACAAGTACCATGTGATCCAGCAATTCCTCTTCTGGATATTTACCTAAAGAATATGAAAACACTAATTCAAAAAGAAACGCACCCTTATGTTCACTGGGGCATTATTTTCAACAGCTGAGATATGGAAACAAGCTAAGTGTCCATGGGCAAATGATTAGATAAAGATGTGGTATACATGCACAATGGAATATTACTCAACAGGGAAAAATTAAATATCTCCATTTATGACAACATGGATGGATCCTGAGGGTATGACGCTAAGTGAAATAAGTCAGACAAAAGGATAAAGACCCACTATATGATTTCACTCATGTGTGGAATATAAAAAAGTAATGAACTAACAGAACTGTGCTTGCTGGAGAAAGGGGATGGAGGAAGGCAAAATGGCACCTAATTACCTCAATAAAAAAATTAAAATTTTTATTTACTATTTTATTGTTGTTCAAGTAAAATAGTCTCCATTTTCCCTCCATCACTTTCCCCCACCTTCCACCCTCAATTCTACCTGCCTTTGGCTTTGTCCATCTGTCCTTTATACATGTTCCTTGGTGACCATTCCCCTTCTTTCCCCTATTATCCCCCTCTCCCATCCCCTCTGGTTACTGTTGTCAGTCTGTTCTTTATTTCAATGTCTCTGGTTAACTTCTGGCCAAGATGGAGGAGTAGGTGGACACACTGTGCCTCCTCTCACAACCAAAATTAAGGACAACAAAAATTTAGAACAACAACAAAAAAACCCCAACCAGAACAGATAGAAAATTGAATTGTACGGAAGTCTGACAATGATTCACCCAAACTGGTTAAAAGGGGTGGAGTTGGCAGCTGGTGGAGAGGGATCGAGGCAGGAAAAAGCAGTGGCTGGTGGTCCCGGACACACAGGCAGCAGTTAGCACACCCAAGGCGCACAGGCAGTGGTTACTGGGCGTGGGGAGGCAACAAGCAGACCAAGTGAGGTGCACAAGGTGGCTGACCGTGGTCAGACATTCAAGTGCAGATAAACCAGGCAAAAATGGGCAGCAAGACAGACTGCACAACCCAGGGCCTCAGTGCCGGGAAATAAAGCCTAAAAGCACCAATTGAAAACACTTGTGGGGGTTGAAGTGCAAGGAGAGACTCCCAGCCTCACAGGAGAATTTGTTGGAGAGACCCACAGGGTGCTAGAACGTACACAAGCCCAGCCACATGGAAATCAGCACCAGAAGGGCCCAATTTGCTTGGGGAAAGTGGCGGAAGGGACTGGAATCTGAGAGAGCATGGCACAAGCGCCACTGTTCCCTCTTGGACCCCGCCCCCACATACAGTGTCACAATCCAGCAACTGGGCTGCCCCACCCTGGGGAACACCTAAGGCTCTGCCCCTCACTACGTAACAGCTGCAAACAGACCAAAAAAAAAAAAAAAAAAAAAAAAAAAAAAAAAAAAAAAAAAAAAAAAAAAAAAAAAAAAAAAAAAAAAAAAAAAAAAAAAAGGCTCAAACAGGAGAAGAGATCAAAGCCCCAGAGTGAATTCATCTAAGCAACCAAGAGATGGCCAACCTATCAGATACACAGTTCAAAGCAGTGGTGATTAGGATGCTGACAGAATTGGTTGATTTTGTTTGCAAATTAGATGAACAAAAATGAAGGCTACAATAAGTGAAATGAAGGAAAACACACAGGGAACCAGTAGTGATGGGAGGAAAACTGGGACTCAAATCAATGGAGTGGACCAGAAGGAAGAAACAAACAAACAAACAAACAGAAAAGAATGAAGAAACAAGGATTCAAAAAAAATGAGGAGAGGCTTAGGAACCTCCAGGACATCTTGAAACGTCCCAACATCTGAATTATAGGGGTACCAGAAGGGGAAGAGGAAGAGCAACAAGTGGGAAACTTATTTGAACAAATAATAGAGGAGGACTTCCCCAATCTGGCAAAGGAAATACACTTCCAGGAAGTCCAGGAAGCTCAGAGAGTCCCAAAGAAGTTGGACCCAAGGAGGAACACACCAAGGCACATCATAATTACATTAGCCAAGATTAAAATGAAGGAGAGAATTCTAGAAGCAGCAACGGATAAGGGAACAGTCACCTACAAAGGAGTTCCCATCAGACTCAGCTGATTTCTCAAAAGAGACCTTACAGGCAAGAAGGGGCTGGAAAGAAGTATTCCAAATCATGAAAGTCAAGGACCTACATCCAATATTGCTCTATCCAGCGAAGCTTTCATTTAGAATGGACAGGAAGATAAAGTGCTTCTCAGATAAGGTCAAGTTCAAGGAGTTCATCATCACAAAGCCCTTATTATATGAAATTTTAAAGGGACTTATCTAAGAAAAGAAGATAAAAAATATGAACAGTAAAAAGACAGCAAACTCACAGTTATCAACAACCACACCTAAAACAAAAGCAAACTAAGCAAATACCTAGACCAGGAATAGAACCACAGAAATGGAGATCACATGGAGGGTTAGCAACAGGGGAGTGGGAGGAGGAGAGAGGTGGAAAAGGTGCAGAGAACAAGTAGCATAGACGGTGGGTAGAAAATAGACAGGGGGAGGGCAAGAATAGTGTGGGAAAAGTAGAAGCTAAAGAACTTATGATACATGGACATGAACTAAGGGGGGAATGTGGGTGGGAGGGGGTGTGCAGGGTGGAGGGGAATGATGGGGAGAAATGGGACAACTGTAATAGCATAATCAATAAAATATATTTTAAAAATGTCTCTGGTTATATTCCATTTGCTTGTTTGTTTTATTGATTAGGTTCCACTTATAGGTGAGATCATATGGTATTAGTCCCTCACCACCTGGCTTATTTCACTCAGCATAATGTTCTCCAGTTCCATCCCTGCTGTTGCAAAGGGTAGGAGCTCCTTCTTTCTTTCTGCTGAGTAGTATTCCATCGTGTAAATGTACCACAGTTTTTTGATCCACTCATTGACTGATGGACACTTAGGTTGCTTCCAGCACTTAGCTATTGTAAATTTTGCTGCTATGAACATTGGGGTGCATAGGTTCTTCTAAACTGGTGTTTTGGAATTTTTAGGGTATAATCCGAACAGTGGAATTGCTGGGTCAAAAGGCAGTTCCATTTTTAGTTTTTTGATGAAATTCCATACTGTTTTCCACAGAGGCTGCACCAGTCTGGATTCCCATCAACATTGCACTAGGGTTCCCTTTTCTCCACAGCCTCTCCAGCACTTGTTTGTTGATTTGTTTATGATAACCATTCTGACTGGTGTGAAGTGGTATCTCACTGTGGTTTTAGTCTGCATCACTCTGATGGCTAGTGATGCTGAGCATCCTTTCATATGTCTGTGGGCCCTCTGTATGTCCTCCTTGGAGAAGTGTCTATTCAGGTCCTTTGCCCATTTTTTATTGGATTGTTTGTCTCCCTGGAGTGGAATCCTGTGAGTTCTTTATGTATTTTGGAGATCAAACCCTTGTCTGAGGTATCACTGGCAAATATATTTTCCCATATGGTTGGTTCCCTTTTCATTTTGCTGATGTTTTCTGATGTTTTATAAATAAAAATAAAAGAGCCCTGGCAGGTATGGCTCAGTGGATTGAGCACCAACCTGCAAGCAGAGGGGTCACTAGTTTGATTCCCGATTAGGGTATATGGGTATTTCCCAGTTAGGAGCATGCAGGAGGCAACCAATTGATGTATCTCTCACACATCAATGTTTCTCTTGTTTTCTTCTTCCCTCCCTTTCCCTCTTTCTAAAAATAAATAAAATCTTTAAAAAAATAAAAATAGAAGACTTTTAAAAAATCATTTCAAAATTACTTCAAAAGAAAATTGACAGCTTAAAACGAAATGCAATGTGGGATTTATTTATATGTAAAAGGAAAATGTGAAAATAACCTGAAGGATGGAAGAGGGGAAAGCAAGCTCATTGTTGTGAAGATCTTACAGAACATTAGAAGTGGCATCACATTATTCGAAGGCAGACAGTGGTAAGTTAAAGATCCACATTATTAACCCTCAAACAATGAGAGAGAGAGGATATAAGCCAGTACTTGAGACAGAATGGAATGCTAAAGTATCCTGGTTACTGCAAAAGGAGGCAGGAAAAAAAGAATGAAAAATAAGACAAATGGAAAACAAAGAGCAAGTGCAGATTTACACCCAACCATATCATGAGCCCAGGATCCAAGATGGCAGAGAGTAAGCAGGAGTTACACTCACCTCCTCTGAGGACCAAACTGAAATTACAACTAAATTATAGAACAATCATCCTGAATAACTAACTGAAGACTGGCTGAATAGAAGTCTCACAATAAATAACAGAAGAAGCCACATCGAGACTGGTAGGAAGGACAGAGATGCAAAAAGGGCTGGCCCTGCTCCAACAGGTAGCTCAGCTTCAGGAGGGAAATCTCAGAGGCAGGTGGTTCCCCCTAAAAAGCATGGAGTGTCAACCCCCCCCTCCAGGCTCCACAGCCCAGTTCACCAGAGTTGGGACAAGGCACCCACATAACACCTGGCTGTGAAAATCACCAGGAATTCTGCCCATCAGGGAGAGGCATGAGTCTGCCAGAGACACAGGCACACTCTTAAAGGGCCAATGCACAAAATCTCATTTGCAGCCACTTGCCCTGGGCTCCAGTGGAGGGAAGGCAGAGCAAATGAGTGGTGATGAGAGACAGGGGTTGGGGAGAGAGCTGAAGGGATGCCACTAGTATACCCGTGCTGAGTCCTTCTCCACACCACGGACACCATCTTTCTTGGATGGATCACCCCCCTCCATACAGCATCAGCCAGGGGGAATGCAGTGCCCCCAACCTCTGGACTACCTGCTGCCCCACCCCAAGGAGCTTGCACCCTGCTGAGGAGTCAGCTGCCTGGGCTGGGGTGTAAGAGTCTGGGCAGAATCAAGGGTGTCGGTGGCTAAGTTGTGTGCCTTTGGGATGGGGGCCATCTACCCCACTATCCCATGAACCTGACTGGTGCCTCCCCCTCACAAGAGATCCCCTAGGCCCACTCTCTGGGCTGGTGGTGGCCCAACCCTCCCAGCTCCTGCCAAGTGCTGGGCAGAATCTGAGACAGACTGAGTTGTGTGGCTCTGGAGCTGCGGCCCTAACCACACCTAACCAGCACCTCCCCTTCACAGGAGACCCACTAGCCATGGCCCCCGCCTCCTGGCAGTCCCACCCAGCTGGGGTCCGGCTCTGAGCAGGGTCTGGGACACACTCAGGGGAAGGGGATCCACAGATTTACAAAGGATTGTAAGAAAACTTTATGAACTACTATATGCCAACAAATTGCACAATCTGGAAGAATTGGATAAATTCCTAGAAACACAATCTTCCAAAACTGAGTCAGGATGAATTATGACACCTGACTAGACCTATTACAACTAATGTAACTGAGGCAGTAATCACAACACTCCCAATAAACAAAAGTCCAGGAGCGGATGGCTTCACAGGAAATTTGGCCAAACATTCAAAGAACTAACACCTGTCCTTCTCAAATTATACCAAAAAATTCAAGAGGAGGGAAGACTCCCATGTTCATTTTATGAGGCCAGCATTATCCTAATTCCAAAACCAAACAAAGACACTACAAAGAAGGAAAATTATAGACCAACATCCCTGATGAACATAGATGGTAAAATCCTCAACAAAATATTAGCAAACCAGATCCTGCAATTCATTAAAAAGATCATATACCATGACCAAATGGGATTTATTGCAGAGGTGCAAGATTGGTACAATGCCACAAATCAATGAACATGATACACCACATGAACAAAATGAGGGACAAAAATAACATTATCATATTAATAGATGCAGAAAAAGCATTTGATAAAATCCAGCACCTATTTATGATAAAAGCCCTTAGCAAAGTGGTAATAGAGGAAACACGCCAACATCATAAAGTCCATATGACAAACCAACAGCCAACATCATTCACAATGGGCAAAAACCAGAAGCGTTTCCCTTAAGACCAGGAACAAGACAGGAATGTCTGCTTTCACCACTGTTACTGAACAGAGTACCGGAAGTCCTAGCCACAGCAGTCAGTCAAGAAGAAGAAATGAAAAGGCATATAAATAGGAAATGAAGAAGTAAAACTGTTTTCATTTGTAAGTGACATGATGCTGTATATACAGAACCCTAAAGATTCTACCAAAAACTACTAGAACTGATAAACAAAATCAGTAACATAGCAGGATACAAAACAAATATCCAGAAATCAGTTGCATTTTTATACAAGAATAATGAACTATCAGAAAATGAAACTAAGAAAACAACCCCATTTACAATTGCATCAAAAAGAACTTAAGAATAAATCTATCCAAGAATATAAAAGACCTGTACTCGGAAAATTGTAAGACACTGAAGAAATAAATTGAAGAAGATGCAAACAAGTGAAAGCACATACCGTGTTCATAAATTGGAATAATTAAATTATTAAAAGATCCATACTACCCAAAGCAATCTATAGACTCAACACAACTCCTATCAAGATACCAATGGCATTTCACAGAACTAAAACAAATATTCCAAAAGTGTTTATGGAAACACAAAAGAACCCAAATAGCCACAGCAATACTCTGGTTTCTCTTCAGATCATACAAATCTTTCACCTTTTACCAAATAGCCACAGCAATCTTCAGAAAGAACAAAGTGAGAGGAATCATGCTACCTGATACCAAACTATACTACAAGTCCATACTAATCAAAACAGCATGGTACTGGCATAAAAACAGACATAGATCAATGGACCAAAATAGCCCATAAATAAGCCCACACCTTTATGGCCAATTAATGTTTGACAAAGGAGGCAAGAATATACAAGGGGGTAAAATAAGGACAGTCTATCAATAAATAGTGTTAGCAAAATTAGATATGTGCAAAAAATGAAATTAGATCACCTTCTTACACGATTCACAAGAAAAAACTCAAAATGATTTAAAGACTTAAATGTTAGACTCAAAGCCATAAAAATCCTAGAAGAATATGTAGGCAATAAAATAGTGGACAGTTCTCGTAGCAATATTTTTTTTGACATATCTCTTGGGCAAGGGAAAGAAGAAAATAAACGAATGGGACTACCTCAAACTAGAAAGTTTATGCACAGACAAGGAAACCAGCAACAAAATGGAAAGACACTGAATGGGAGAACACATTTGCCAATGATATGTCTGACAAGGGATTAATGTCCAAAGTTGATAAAGAACTCATAAAACTCAACACCAAAAAAAACCAAACAATCCAATTATAAAATGGGCAAAGCACCTGAATAGATGCTTCTCCAAAGAGACATACAGAGGGCCAATAGACATATGAAAGGATGCTCAACATCACTAATCATCAGAGAAATGCAAATCAAAACCACAACTAGATACCACCTCACAAGGGTCAGAATGGCCACCATGAATACGTCAACAAACAGCAAGTGCTGTCAAGGACATGAAGAAAAGGGGACCCTCGTGCACTGTTGGTGGAAATGTGGACTGGTGCAGCCACTGTGCAAAGCAGTATGGAGTACCTCAAAAAATTAAAAATGAACTGTCTTGTGACCTAACAATTTCACTTCTGGGAATTTATCCAAAGAAACAAATGGACAAAAAAAAACCCCCAACTAATTCAAAAAAATATATATATGCACCCCTATGTTTCTTGCAGCATTATTTACAATAGCCTAGATCTGGAAGCAACCCAAGTGCCCAGAAGGAGATGAGGGGGTAAAAAAGCTGTGGTACATGTCACAGTGGAGTACTGCTCAGCGGTGAAAAAGGAGGAAATCTTACCCTTTTCGGCAGTGTGGATGGACCTGGAGAACATTATGCTGAGTGAAATAAGCCAGTCAGAGAAAGACAAATGCCTTATGATTTCACTTAAATGTGGAGCCTAATGAACAAAATAAGCTAACAAATAAAACAGGAACAGAATCGTAGATATAGAACAGACCGACAGCTGTCAGAGGGGAGGGGACTTGGGGGACTGGGTGAAAAAGGTGAAGAGATGAAGCAAAAAAACAAAAACTCATAGACTATGGCGTGGTGATTCTCACAGGGAAAGGGGGTGGGGAAGGTGGAGGAGGGTAAAGGGGGACAAAATGTGATGGAAGGAGACGGGACTTGGGGCGGTGAACACACAATACAATACACAGATGACGTATGATAGAATTGCACACCTGAAATGTATATAATTTTACTAACCAACGTCACCCCAATAAATTCAACAAATAAAATAAAATAAACCCAGCCATATCATAATTACATAAAAGTAAATGGTCTAAACAGTCCATTCAAAGGCACATAACGTATCTCAGGATGAATAAGAAAAGCCAGACCCAGGTCTGTGCTGAACCTTGCTTGGTTCCCACGAATATCGGGCGTGCGTTCCCGCCTCCAAGACGCGGAGACTCTCACGCCGGGGAGGCCCCTCCGCCCCCCGGCATCCCGGTGCTTCCCGTCACGAAGTCCGGGCGGCCTGTGCCTCCCCGGTAAGTGCCAGTGCGCACAGGTGTCACCGCCCCGACGACGGGTGGGGGGATTTTACGCATTCCCAGGTGCTGCGTGCGAGCTGCTGAGCCCAGCCGGAGTGTCACCGGACCGAGCCCGCAGGTAAAGCTGGGGCTGCAGGACGCTCTGGTCGAGGAATCCGCGAGCACTGGTTTCCCACCTCCCCTCCCCCAGCCCTGGGTGGCGCGCGCTGCAGGCGGGGTGCGGGGCGGGCTCGAGGCCGGGGAGCTGCGTGGGGTCGCGGGAGCCTGATAGAGGGCGAGGGACGCTGGAAGCCAGACTGGGGGCGCAGGTTGCGGGGAGGGAAGGCGGGGTCCGGGGCGCGGGCCGAGAGGGGGGCGAGGGGAGCTGAGAGCTGGGCGGGGGATGAGGGCCGAGCGGGGTGGGAGTTTGGGGGGCGAGGGGCGCGGGGAGCAGGGCGCGGGCCGCAGGCGGAGCACGGGAGGCGGGGCGCGCGGGGCGGGGGGCGCGGAGACCCGGCGCGGGAGCCCCGGTGACGCACCAGTGACGTCGGCGGCGGGCGGGATTTCCCAGCACCTCCCAGGCGCCCGGGGAGACCCCGCTGCGGAGCTGCAGCGACCGCCGAGAAGGGAGGAGGCGGGGCCGGGTCGCGCCTCCGAGCCGCGCGCAGAGCCCAGCGGACAGGCGCTCGGCGTCCGGCGGACCTCTCTCTCTGCCCCAGGCTCGGCCCCCGCTGCCTCTCCGGGGCCCGCGAGCGCTGACGGACTCCCGCCCCCCGCCCGCGCCCACGGGGACGATGCCGAGCGGCCTGGGCCCCCGCGCGCGCCGCGCCGGAGACAAAGCCCGCGTGTGAGCGGCGCCCCGCGAGCGGCGGCGGGGCTGTGAGAACGGGAGGCATTGCCCGGGCTCCGTGGGCTCGGGGGAGCTGAAACCACCGGGGGTCGGCGTATCGTCCCGGAGCCGGAGGGCGGTTCCGGTGCCCGCGGCCCAACCCGCGCGGCCAGCAGCTGGGTGACAGGTGCGCGGCTGCTCGAACCCGAGACCCTCCGCGGAGCGCAGGTGCGTACCGGCCGCTCGGGAGGCTCCGGAATCTCCTGGGGGTCGGCATCGAAGACAGCGAGGTACCCGGGGACCCGCGTCCATATGTAGGTCACCGAGCGGTCGCTCCTGTCTCGGCAGGGACGTCCACGTTAATAGGACCGTCATGGAAGGGGTGGACTGGCCAGTCGGTCATTTTATTGGGGAAAATGCTTTCGGCGAGCGCCAGCAGAAGTTCTGTTGATTCCTAACACCCGGGACACCTGCCTCTCCCGGGTCTGGCGGCGACCCGGCGCAGGTTTGCCCCCTCCTATGGCATCTGTCCCCTCAGCTGGTGCTGAACTGCACTGCACTGGCGGCGCCCGTCCGATGGCTTTGGGGAGCGTTGGTCTGATTTATGCCTTAGAAATAATAACGGGAGGACCAGGGGCAGAGGTGCGGCTGGAAAAGGCGTCTTAATTTAGGAGGATTTGCTTATTTTGTGTGTCTTGGACTAGGGTATTGGGAAGTCCCAAATGTCAAAGTCTGATCAAGGGGTGAAGTGGCTGGTGGCCCCCTCGCACCCTCTGCACTCCCGGCTCTCCCGGGTGGCTGTTCCCTCCCAGGGCTGTGAAACGCGGGTCACGGCTAAGGCCGGCTGGGCTGCGCTCAAGTACCCGTGAAGACGTGCCAGTGCTACCTTCTGCTCCTCGGTCCTCCAGGGGGACCGGAAAATCCAGGGGCAGGCGCCTCCGAGCGGCCCGAGGGGACCTAGCCTCTGTGCCGGTCCCTGGGTTCTTTGGGGAATTCTTTTGCCTGCCCCCGGGGGGGGCGGGGGGAGGCAGCCGCGTGGCCCTGGCCCTGCTCCACGCAGAGGCTGCGGCGGAAGCCCGGAGGTGGAAGGCCTTTCAGTCCTGAGAAAGGAGACCCCGGACCTGTAAACTTGTAAACCGTGCTTATTACCCAAGTGTGAGGTTGGCTCACCTGCCAGCCATTGGAAAAGGTGGACACAGCACCCGTCTGTGTCAACGCAAATAAATACAAGGTGTGCCGAGATGCTTTGCTAGTTTAAAGAGTAGCCATGCTGGGTTTTCAGGCTGAAGTGACTGTTTGGGACAGTGGCCTTCCTGTTGGCTCCCCTGTGTGCCCATGGCTCCAGTTTTCATCCTCCTTTCCATCAAATTGCCTGAAGGAAGTGGGTCAGCTGAGGAACAGCACAGCAGAAGGGTCGTTCCCACTGGCCCATGACTGGCTGGTCATCGCCTTTGTCCATGGTGGAAAAACCAGGGAAAAGCTTTCACACATGCATTTTACAGTTTTTAAAACGAAACTGACAGTCCTTGACATACCCAAATCTCCACACTTTCTTGGAAATGGTGAGGCATCAGGTGGGATCTTGGGCACTGTCATCCCCTGGCCCCTGGGGGAGCAAGTCCCAGATAGCTGTCTCTGGAGGACTGGGTGGGGCTTCAGGAGTGCCAGTGTGTAACACCACCGCACACGTGCGTGCGCGCGCACACACACACACAACTGCTTATGTTCCAAGGCGACCAAATGGCTGAGAAATGACTGGTGTCTGCAACACGAGTCAGTCTCATTTATTTATAGCCACGCCTTGCTCTCACATTTTTTCTTAGTTTGTCTCATTTTTGTTAGACTTGAAGACAGGAGAATGCCTAAAACGCAATATGTTTTAATTGTCTTTTTTTCTTCATGGAATTTTGAGACAGTATCTTTAAGATAATTACCCAATCTGTTCTCGGAACACCTTTGGGAGCATATGCTACTGTCTAATCTTGCAGTTTCCTTTTTTACTCGGTATTTTTGTTGGCTCTAGACATATTCAGGCCTAAAGAGACTTACTATCCAAGTAGAGAGATCATTTGTTCAGTTTGTATAAGCCAGAAACTGAAATTTAACTTCTTTAATACACCAAAAATACTATGAAATATCCTTTTAACAGTAGCCAGGTTGTTCTAATGGAAAATTAGAGAAGATAAATGAGTGTCAAAAGAAGGAAATCCAGAGATCAATTATAATATATAAAAGTTAGCATAATACTACTGCAAGTTTTCAACCAGCTGATTGAAACCACATGAAGAATAAAGCAGATATCTTAAATAAATGATCAGAAGTGAAAGAAAACAGACAAATGAAATTTCCATTTGGGGAAGAAAGTGGAAGCAAGAAATGCTGCTGAAGAAAAATGCCTCAGAGAAGACAGTCTGAGGATGAAGACATCAGTTGAACAGCAGACTGGACCATTCCGCTCTGTCACGGGGGCTTTTGTGAAGTCAAATGGCAGCTACCAGTTGTAACCAGCATTCCTAGCGGACATCGGCACATACTGGCAGGTATGGTGCAGATGGAAACATGGGCGCGTTAAAGGCATGGTGCTTGTGCGTGGGCCCCAGGTGTCCAGGAGGTGAGGAGGTCTTTGTAGCTGTGGAGAAGCCCTAAGGGTCCCCAGTCAGGGCCCAGCCTAGGTGGAGCCCAAGTGAGCTGGCAGTGGGGGAGGGAGGGCCTGTGGGCGCATCACCGAAGTTGTCTCGTTACCCCTCACACTACACCTGCAAGCTTTCTCTTTAGCGAAACACAGTGTAAACATAGTGTGACCACTGGCAGGGTGTTTAGTGGAGAGTGGTGACTTTTCAACTGACCAAGGACAAGCGTATGCACCTGGAAGTGAGAGTGGCAGAGCCAAGGGGAGAGAAGTAAGGGGTGTGCGATTCGAGGAGCACCCAGGGCTGTGCATGCTCCTTCCCCTCTCTGGGCTCACATTTCTCAGACTTTTGCTCCCTGGGGGCTGGGGAGGAAGATAGAAGAGATCGAAGAAATGCTTCAGCCTCCTTTGGGGCCCAAGTGCTCTCCTCCCCACGACCGTGTGCGCTGCCCGAGGACAGCCCTCCACCCACTCAGTGCACCTCTCTGCTCTTCTCACCCGTCCCTGCGCGTCCGGGTGCTCACGTCCAGTTCAGAGTTGCGGGCCCTCTTGTCCACCCCTGCCCTGTCGCCACCAAAGGAGGAGGCAGGGACAGCAATGGGGAGGAGAGAAACTTTGTCTACTGTTTTAAGAGCTCTTATTAGATAGAACACCTTCACAACCGCAGCGAAAGGTGTTGCCATGACAAACAAATGTGCCCCACTGCCCTGCTCCCCCCCCTCTGATAGGAAAGTCTGAGTAGGAGAAATGGAATTGGAGAACAGGAAGGAAAGAGCAGGGGGACCCTATGGGGGAAGGGGGGAGGGGATTGGGGGAAGGGTGCTGAAGGCTGCACGTGGTTCTCTGGCTGAGATGGCCAGCTCTGCGGCTCAGGCCCTGACGCTGCTGGAGGGCAAAGGCCGAAAGGTCTGCTTCCAGGTCAGGCACCAGAGCCCACCTTCCTGTGCCCAGAATCAAACCGTGAGTGCACTTTGCAAAGTGCTGCCCCCCACCCCCAATTACCCACTGCTTTTGCAAGGCTCTGGCAGCCCAGGACCCTCACAGACTGAGTCTGTGCTGTGGGGGGACCCCTCCTATCTATGGCCCCCCTCACGGTGGCCTCCAGCTTCCCTTCCTTCTTTACCTGAGTGAGGGTCCACGCCAGCCCAAGAAGGGTGTCTCTGCGATGTGTGTCCAGCCTGGCCTGGGGTCATCTGTCCTGTCGCTTGGGGTACCTGCTCTGCGTACCCTTGATGGAAACAGTAGGGGAGGAAGGAAACTTTTCCTCTGTCCTCTGAGGTTCCCTGTCTGCAGCCTGGGAGTAAGCTACAGCAGGAGAGATTAACAGCAGAGAAAGGTGGTCATCCGGGCCCTCAGGAGCAGCACAGCCAAGCAGGAGGGGGAGGCCCCCCTACGCTAGTGTTTTAACAAAGGGAGAGAAGTTGTGGGACAGTGACAAGGCAGAGGGGAGGCTGAGTTTCTAGGGATAGTCAGTCTGGGAAGGCAACTAACTGTCGGGGGACACTTAGGGCAGATGAGGGTTGAGTTGGTGGGGTCTGCTGGGCAGACCTCCTGTGTCCTCAGTCATGGGACACACGAGGGGCATCCCTCCCCAGGGTGCATGTCGGGGCCTGCTGTTTGGCAGATGGGGAGGCCAGAGCGCCCCTCCAGTGTCTGCTGGCTTTTAATTGCCCTCAGCTCAAAATCCTCCCTGGGCCAGGTGGCCTGTTTGGGGTGGTGTGTCCAGATCCCCTTCCCCGTCTCCAGTGGGACCTCTCCCGGACAGGGTCTGGAGCCCCCAGTCTGTGGCATGCCCGGCCAGAGTGAGAACTCCTGCTTGGTTTAATTTCTGTTCCCAGTCTTGGGACAGTTCTGTTTGCTCTGTGCCCCTGGCAGCTGCTCTGTAACCCAGGGCGCCTCCATCTATAGCTGCTTGTTTACTCCCCACAGCTGTGGGGCCGTGCCGACCGGGGAGGGCTGCACCCTGGCTAAGGTGACAGATGACTTAAGTGTACAAGCAAATGTTCGACAGGAAAGCCCGTGTGATGGGAGCTGAAGGTGCAGTCGGGCTTCTGGACAGCTCCACTGGGCAGTGTGGGTCTGGAGTGGGGCTGTGCAGGGGCAGCGAGCCTGAGTGCAGACACCCCAGCATCGAACCTCGAGGGAAACCCGGAGGGAACTGATGGCCACGTGAACCACAAACTGCTTCTGGAGTGAGGTGGGGTGCTGGCCCTCATCAGCATTCTGCATTCTATCCCTGAGCTGGGTTTTGGACAGAGACTGCAGTTGCCGCTTCCCTAGACCTGCGCCCCTAGGAGGGGTGCCCTGGCCTGGATGCGCTGGCCCAGCCATGCTGGCCCTGACCCTGGCCCTGAGTTGGGGTCTCAGTACCATCCTCCTCCGCCTGGTGGGTCTGGTAGAACTGGCTCCTCTGTGCTCACTCTGTCCAGACAGCAGTGCCTGCCCACCACTGCCACTATGTCCTATCTCCGCGTTCTCACAACTATTAGGAACACAGGTGCTGGACACAGGGCCCAGCCCTGCATGTCCTGCCTCAGGGTCCAGCCCTGCGCCCCAGCTCCCTAATGGGTCTGATTCCTCTGAACTCCCAGCTTGTCTCCAAACCCTCTCCCATGCTAGAATCTGTTGTAGTCAATAGTGTTTGAAATTAGTTGATCGTCAGGCCGGACCGGCACAGCCTTATCAAGCAGAAGGTGTGTTGGTTGTAGGACTTGCATCCCGGAGTCCTCCTGGTCTTCATGGCGACCAGGCTTCCTGGACAGCCAGCCTCTCTCTGGCTTTCCTGTGCGTTTCTCTGCTAACCGCGTTCTCCTCTGTCTCTGCACATTACGGATGACTTCCTTGGTGCGTGCGTCTTGCTGAAAGCAATGGAGGAGATTCTAAAAGGCCATTCGTATGTCATTGGAGTCCGAGGGCTTCGTTTGCGGCACCTGAGACCGGCCCCTCAGGCTGGGCCCCAGATGTTTCCCTGTGACTTCAGCAGGAATCAGACAGGCACGCACGTTGCAGAACTCGGGAGTGCCCCTGCCCCTGGAAGGACTCTGTGACACTGGCACAGTGGGACTCGGGGCAGGTGTGCCCCAGACAGCATGTCCTCAGGTCCCAGAGGTTGAGTGAGCTTTTTTAGTCCAGACAGATGAGGAAGGGCTTTCCAAGCAGAGGCACCTGCAGGGCAGAGGCCCCGGGTTGCGGAAGTGCCGGGAAGCAGGGTGCCTGTGGGAGGCTGTGCCCCGAGGATGGGGATCCAGGGCTGCCATTGGGCAGATGCAGGGTTTCACGGGTCCTGCCCTGGCCCTCTGATGCCACGTGGGGCCACTCAGAGCAAGGAGACAGAAGGGGAAGGCAGGCAGAGCCCATGGGTGGACTGTAGTGGGTCCTCAGGCCCTCCGGCCTGCCTCTCGGTCAGCATTCCTGGCTGAAGGCATGGTGAAGGGAGGGGCCAATGTCCAGGAGCCCAGGGTTCCCTGTTTGGGGCTGGTCTCTCAGGGTAACATGCCCTGGCTTAGTGAATGCAGGAAAAGGTGGGTGGGGACAGCGTGTGTGACCTGCAGGTGAGGAGGGGCCGTCTGGGAGGAGCAGAATCTGGCTGGACACAGACAGGGGGTCCCTGGTGCCCAGGCAAAGACATGTGGTGGGCAACTGCCCTCCCACGGGCTCTGAGGGGCGGTAAACACAGCAGTGGTTTCAAAGAGCAGATGTGAGTGTAGGGGCAAACCAAAAATTATTCTATGAAATGAACCCTCCTTCTACTGCAGGTTTTCACAAGGCAAGGTCCCTCAGAAGGGACACTCCTGCCCCACAGTCCCTGGGGCTGCTGTGCCCACCACCCCCCACTTCTGCTCTGATGACTCATGCTCTGTGCCAGCATGTCCAGCATGGCCTTGTTTGTGCTGCTTTGTCCCCGACACACTGGCTTTGTTGGGGCTACAGTTCATTAGCTTCAGTGAGAGGAGTTTTTATTTTATGTTCTTCCCAAACCTCTGGGTACCCCTCTTCCTGCCCCCAAGCTCCGGTGGCCCTGCTTCATGGTCACCATGGCAACTTGGATTCCCCAGGCCCAGGCCTCCCTGCCCTCCCTGCCCTGCCTCCCCTGCACCTGTGTCATGAGCTGTACCGCCCACCCATTGCGGTTTTCGGTTTCCTCGCTCTCCTCTTGCTGGTCCTTCTCAGTGCCAGGGACGTGGCAGTAAACCAGAGCAGTCAGGAGAGGGGCATGAACCAGTCCTGCCCTCGCAGAATTTACATGTTAGTGAGGGTCAGACCAGCGATAAGAAGTCAGAAAATCAAAAGTGACTTAAGTAAGCAAATTAATAAAGAAGCACCTTACACTATTACAAGTGCTCGGGAGAAAATGCAACCAGGAAGGGAGCCGGGGAACTGGGGAGAGGGCAGCAGCTCTCTCTGCAGGGGCTGCTCCCAGAGGGACTCGCGGTCCAATTTGAGATGGAGGTGACTGACGTGACATGGCCGTGTCTGGTGCGCATGGAGCCCACGAGAATGGAAGCAGGTGAGATGTTACAGGCCACAGGCGGTTTCTGCTCAGCTGCCCTCCTGGACAGGACTGGGATTTTGCTCCCCTTGGGCTCCTGCCACCACACCCCTAGCATACGAGGCAGCTGCATCCGCAGGAGGAGCATTGGTAGCATCACTCAGAGGGACAGGTTGAGCAGTGGGACGCCCAGCAGGGAGAGCTCTTGCCTGCTCTATGGACGCCACAGCAGCCCAGAGGCCGGCCTCCCCATGCACCAGGGACAGAGCCTCCAGAGGGTCCCTGGGAGGCTGGATCACAGACCCCTCATCCTGAGATCTGGGGGCTGGCTAGAGAAGAGGGGCCCCCGCTCTCCAGCCCCCCTGCTGTGGGCCTGGATGGGCCAGGAGACCGATCAGTCAGACTTTTTATACAGTGGCCCCTTGTCCATGGTTTCAGTTTCCCATAGTCAACTGAGGTCTGAAAATATTAAAAGTGGAAAATTCCAGAAATTAACGATTCTTAAGTTTCAAATTGTGCACCATTCTGAGTAGCATGGTGGAATCTTGCACTGGCCTGCTCTGTCCCACCTGGGACATGGATCATCCCTTTGTCCAGCGTCTTTACACAGTTGATGCTCCCGCCCATGCGTCACTTAGAAGCTGTCTGAGTGATGCCTTGACTGTCAGGGCATCACAGTGCTGGTGCCCAAGTCGCTGTGCCAAGTGGTGACGCCAGCGTCCGGCGCACCAAAGACAAGCCCTGAAGTGCTCCGTGTAAGTGCAAGTGTGGGATTTCGTGCAGCCCATGACTTCAGACTTCCACTGGAGTCTGGAAGGTGTTCCCCACAGGTCAGGGGCACGACCGTGTCTTGCCATGGAGCCTGGCAATGGGAACAATAACGACTTCACTGCACTAGTCAGTGGGGACAATAGACTCTGTTGAGTGAGCATGTGCACTGTGTGGCCGTCACATTCAAAATGACTGAGTAGAGCAATGAATCTGCAAGAAATTTTGTGTTAAGCTTGGACATTCCTCCACAGAAACTATTCGGATGATTCAGAAGGCCACAGCTATGAGCAACTGGCGATTGGCAGCTTCATCATGACAATGTGCCCACTCAGGCATTATGTCTCGTGCAGAGTTTTTTGGTGAAACATCAAATCACCCAGGTGACTCAGCCCCCCTACAGCCCAGATTGGGTGCCCTGTGACTTGGGCTGGGACCCCTCACTCCCAAGATATCCTTCCCAATTTTTATCTGCCACATGTGGGTTTGGGACCAGCTATTCTGCATCTCTGCCCTTCCTACCTCTCTCAATGTGGTTTCTTCTTTAAATTCTGTAGTTGTAGGACTTCCATTCTTCTTGATTTCTGACAGTTCTGAATGATGGTTCTTCCATAGTTTAGTTGTAATTTTGACATAGTTGTGCGAGGAAGTGAGCCACATTTACCTATGTTGCCATCTTGACAGGAAGTTGTACCTGGGTAGTTTTTTCAAAACTACTGCTTTTTGCCTTGGCCCTGGACATTCTGACTCAGCAGGCCTAGGCGAGAACCTGCGAATCTGTGTTTTACAAACCACGGAACCCAGCGATTTCTGTGCATCCCCTTCCTTGCATGTGATAACCCCCAAACTATATCAGTGTCCCCAGTTCCCTTTCCTCTGCTGGCCTCTCCCGCCCTGTTAGAGCTGGGAGGCAGTGGCTGCCCGCAAACATCACATGACTGAAACAGCACCAGACCCGAGTCTCCTTTCCAGCCGAACACGTGGCCCTGTCTTCTCCTCCTCACCGGGGAGCCAACCAGCTGTGCACCCTGAAGAACTGCCTCTGTGTGGAGTGCGGTGACCCCACAGTACAGACCTGCCTGCCTCCCCTTCTGCCGCTGGTAGCAGTAGCTCTGCCATCTGGGCCAGCCTGCCTCCCCCTCGTCTGCTAGGAGTCAGGAAGGATGTTAGCCCTGATGAGCTGCGAGTGCATCTGCGTGCTGTGTGCTGGGGATGGAGCTCGGAGAGACAACAAGGAGGTCCCCGCTCTTGAGGGATTAAAAGTCTAGTGAGAGAGGCAGATGATTCCGACACAACATGGAATCAAGCACAGGTTCTTCCCAAACAGTGCAGGACACCAAACTGAGCCTTGGTCAAGGAAGGCTTCCAGAAGGGCTCAGGATTTGGCCAGAGGAAAGGGTTGGGATGGAGCCAGTGGGTGGCTTTCTAGGCTGAGTTTCTGCGTGAGCAAATAGCATTAATAATAATAGCTGGCATTTACTGAGTGCTTGCTACATGCCAGGCTCTAAGTATCTTTTATTGTATTAGCTGTTTTGTCCTTGGCAACTATCGAGGTTGGACAATCAATCCCCCCAACCAAAGATGGCCACACCCTAATTCCTGGAACCTGTGATCTGTTACCTTACAGAGCAGAAGAGAGTTTGCAGAGGTGGTTGCAAACCACCTCTGAGATGGGAAGATTTCCCCGGGTTACCTGGTGGGCCCAATGTTGTCACGTGTCCTTACAAGAGGAGGACAGCAGTGCCAGAGAGACTGGAGGATACAGGGCTTCTGGCTTGGAGAGCAGAGTGATGGGGAGCTCTCCCCAGAACTCCCAGCAGCTGCAGCCCTGCAAACACCAGGCCATAAGATAATAAGTTTGTATTGTTGCAAGCCATAAGTTTGTGACAGTTTGTTGCAGCAGCAATAGGAAACAAATATAACTATTTTTCTTCCCATTTTGCAGTTGAAGAAAGCAGGGGGTTAAATAATGGCCCAAAGTTGCATAGTGAATGAAGAGCAGATCCAGGAGTAATTCAGCTGTCTGGCTCCAAGTCCTGCACGTGCCCATCTCGCCTCCCAGGCTAGCCAGGGACTGAGAGGCAGGCCCTCTGGGCTGCCTGAGCTTCAGAGATGAACCCGGCATGTGGCCAACCCAAACCTCCACCCTGTCTCCCTTACAGGTGCTGTTTGCCAACAGGTGCTGTTTGCCAATCCAAGCCTTGGAGAATGCGGCATCAGCACTGGTGATGGTGGCACTGCGCGGCCACAGGTTGCTAAGAGCATGGGCTCGCAGTGGGATGATGACAGGCTACAGGCCTGCTTCTTAGGCTGACTGCACTGCCTCCACCTGCATCCCCCAGGCCCCCAGGTGTCCCGGGACAGGCCCATCCACACCCTTCTCTATTCTCTCTCTAGGTGCTTTTGGGGTCCTGCCTTCCTGAGAGCCTTCCTCAGATAAATCAAAAGCTTTGCATCCAGAATGCATCCCTGAGGCCTGCTGTGAGAGCCTACTGTGAAGATGCAGAGCAGAATGCCCTTGTCTGCCTTGTCCGGCCTTGGTACTCTGCTGCCCCGAGGAAGCACTGAGCAATAGGCGAGATGCTCTGTCTGCGCCCAGAGCCAGTTCCCCGGACCCCTGCTCTGGGCCACCTGTCCAAGGAAAGGGAGGACCCTCAGGTCCCCGGATGGAGGTCAGAGGAGGGTTCCACAGTGTGGTGCCACCAGTTCCCAACCACCAACTGGCTGGTTAAAGGAGGGCAAGCAGCCCCCTTTTCCATCCCTTGGCTCCTCACAGCAGCACCCAGGATTCCCGCAGAGGGCTCAGAATCCTGTCCACGCAGGGACCTGCTGCGGACTAAGTGCGGGGCGTCTCATGCAGAGTAAATAGCTAAATTGCAAGTGTGCATCAATGGGGTAAAAAGGAACTTAAGTGTATTGCTGAATTCTCCATGTCTCATCTTGTGAGTCAGTAGCTGTTAGAAGTACTGCTATAAAGGAGACTGCTATTTTTATTTTGTGTGTGTGTGTGTGTGTGTGTGTGTGTGTATGTGTGTTTAACTTTAGAAGGGACCTGTAGATTCAAACCCACCAGAACCATTGTCTGTGGAATCCTTTTAGTTCTGGTCCTCTGTGTTCACTAACAATGTCGTCCTGTGGATGAACCTCCTAGCAGCCTTGCTTCCACCACAGGGTGATACGTGAAGGCTGGGCTTCCCCGTTCAGGCACACAAGGCAGTCATGGGACAGGCCACTGGTCCCCAGGTTCCCTGCCGAAGTGAGCACTGGCAAGTGGCCAGCGGGACTCCATGCGCCATCGCAGACCCCAGTCACCGCCTTTTGGTCCTGTCTCTCCCCGCTCCCGGGTGAGCCTCTCCTTGGACCAAAGCCTTATTTTACCTACTCTCAGACTGCGACACTGGTCTCTGCACCCTTCCCTATTCACTTACAAAGACTTTGTATGTGGGCTGGACCACGTGCCCATTTTCCATTCTTCCGACCTTTTATAGCCTTTTATTCCCAACTTTCCTGTCTCAGGTAGGGGCCTCTTCACAACAATAGCCAGAGCCAGTGTCCCTGGTTCACTGTTGTACCCAGAGATGTCCCACGGCCCAGCCACCTGGTGCAGGAGGACTAGCATCACTTCGGGTACTTCCGAGAGTTCGGTCAGCTATGCAGACCCTGCAGTCTGTGGCTTCTCCGGCTGCAGGGAGGAGGGGGAATTTCCCTCTGCTTGCCTCCAGCCCAGCCTTGCCACTCACTGCCGCCACCTCTACTGCTTAGGGAAAATTCACCCCCAAAACGACTATTTCTGTGTGTGTAAAGCGCACCTACATTTTGTGCACATTACACGTGGGATGATTATACCCATTGTTATACCCATGTATGATGTGCATACTCATTTCTCCCTCAAAAATTTGGTAAAGAAAGTGCTCATTATACACGGCAAATATGGCACTTTGCTAAGATCATCCTCAGGCTGTCAACACATTAAGGAAAAACATGTGTCAGACTCTGCGTCTTTTTTCCTGGAAAATACACATCTGTCCAGGTTATTTTCAGGCTCATTTAATGTATCCCTGTTGCTTTTTTTCACTCTGTTCCAACATTCTCCTTCGTGCTGAGCTCACCTGAGCAATGCAAATCAGTCTGTCTGTCTACACAGTATGAAGAGGCACCGTGGAGAAATCTGTCAACACATATGACAAACTGTCAACAGTGTCAGAGGGTGACAGCCCTTGCAGTCAGGTCTTCCTTTCTCCTGTGGGGACAGCTCACTGTCTCTGAGTCATAAATTCATCTGATCTAGAATGAGAGCCACATTACTGTTTTTGTTTTCCAAGATCAAGCCATTTAGTCATTACGTGGTCTCAAAAAAGTCAGGTGGCGGTATCTAATATTCCATGTATTTGCTAAGTTGTCTTACTAGTTTTATTCCTACCTGAGCTATTTTACTTGACATAATCTTTTGGGGGCAAGATAACAGGCTGTTATAAAAGGTCAGAAGGAAATGCAGAGGGATGCAAATGGAAGCACACACCATGTTCGTGGATGGGAAGAGTTAACATCATTAGATGCCCACACCACCCAAAGCAATCTATGGATTCAATGCAATCTCTATCAAAATACCAATGACATATTTCACAAAATTAGAACAAGTAATTCAAAAATTTATATGGAATCACAGAATGTCCCGAACAGCCACAGGATTCTTGAGAAAGAAGAACAAAGTTGGAGGAATCATCATACTACCTGGTATAGAACTATACTACAAGGCTATAGTAATCAAAACAGCATGGTACTAACATAAAAACATACATATAGGTCAATGGAACAGAATAGAGCACATAGAAATAAACTCATACCTACATGGTCAATTAATGCATGACAGAGGAGGCAAGAACATATAGTGGGGTAAAGATAGTCTATTCAGTAATGGTGTTGGGAAAATTGGAGAGAGAGAGAGAGAGAGAGAGAGAGAGAGAGAGAGAGAGAGATGCAAAAAAAAAAAAAAGAAACTAGAACACCTTATACCATATACAAGAATAAATTCAAAATGGATTAAAGAATTAAATGTAAGACTTGAAACCATAAAACTCCTAGATGCAAACATAGGCAGTAAACTGCTAACATTTCTCTTAGCAATATTTTTTTCTGATATATCTCCTTAGATAGGAAAACAAAAGAAAATGTAAATAGCCCTGACTGTGTGGCTCAGTTGGTTGGGCATTGTCCCAAAAACTGAAAGGTTGCTGGTTTGACTCCTGCTCAGGACATATGCCTGGGTTGTGGGTTCAGTTCTTGGTTGCAGTATGTACAGGAGGCACTGATCGATGTTTCTCTCCCTTTCTCCCTCCCTCCTCTTCACTCTAAAAATAAATTTTAAAAAAATTTAAATGGGACTTCATCAAACTAAAAAGCTTTTGCACAGCAAAGGAAACCATCATCAAAATGAAAAGACAACCCACTGAATGGAATAAGATAATTACCAATTATACATCTGATAAGGGGTTAATATCCAAAATTTACAAAGAACTCATACAACTCAAAAAAATTCAATTAAATAGTGGGGGGAAGACCTGAATAGACACTTGTCCAAAGAGGACATACAGATGATTGATAAATATATTAAAAGATGTTCAACACTACTAATCAGAAAACTGCAGATTAAAACCGCAATGAGATATCACCTCTCATTTATCAGAATTGCTATCATCATTAAGTCAACAAGATTTGGTGAGGATGTGGAGAAAAGGAGACCATCGTACACTATTGGTGGGAATGCAGACTGGTGCAGCCACTGTGGAAAACAGTATAGAGGGTCCTCAAAAATTACACATGAAACTGCATTATAATCCAGTGCTTCCACTTTGGGGTATATATGCAAAGAAACCCAAAACACTAACTTGAAAGAATATATGCACCCCTGTGTTAATTGTAGCATTATTTTTAATAGCCAGGACATGGAAGCAACCCAAGTGCCCACCAACAGATGTTTGAATAATGAAGATGTGGTACATACATACAATGGAATATTACTTGGCCATGAAAAGAATAGACTTCCAGCCAAGATGGATGCATAGGTAGATACACTTTGCCTCCTTGCACAACCAATAGAAGGACAACAAATTAAAAAAACAAAAAAAAAATAACCAGAATTGCCAGAAAAATATAACTGTATGGAAGTCCAACAACCAAGGAGTTAAAGAAGAAACATCATCCAGACTGGTAGGAGGGGCAGAGATGGGCAGCAGGGGAAGAGAGGACTCACAGCAAGGTGGCAGCTAAAGAAGTGGGGCAGGTGAGGCAGTGGCTGGAGGATTGGGGTGGCCACGGTGATGGCTGGCAGAGTGCTCAGTCCCACATTTGGGTATGGATAAACTGGGAGGAACAACTAGGAAGCAAGACAGACCATGGAACTCAGGGTTACAGTGCAGAGAAATAAAGCTTCAAAACATCTGACTGTAAAATTCTATAGGGGTTGAGGCAGCGGGAAACACTCCCAGTCCACAGCAGAGTTCATTGGAGAGACCTACAGGGTCCTAGGATATACATAAACCCACCTACCCAGGAATCAGCATCAGAAGGGTCCAATTTACTTGTGGGTAAGAGGAGAGAAGTGGCTGAAAGCAGGGAGAGAGCTGAGTGGGTGGCATTGTTCCCCCTCTGACCCTCCCACACACACAGCCCCACCACGCAGCCATGTGGGTTTGCCCCACCCTGGTGAATACCTAAGGCTTCTCCCCCTACTGCATAACTGGCATGCCAAGACAAAATATGGCCCAAGTGAAAGAACAGATCAAAGCTCCAGAAAAAGAACTAAATGATGAAGAGAGAGCAAACCTCGCAGATGCAGAGTTCAAAACACTGCTAATCAGGATGCTCACAGAAATGGTTGAGTATGGTCACAAAATAGAGGAAAAAGTAAAGGTTAGGCAAAGTGAAATAATGAAAAATATACAGGGAACAAACAGTGATGAGAAGGAAACTGGGACTCAAATCAATGGTTTGGAGCAGAAGGAAGAAATAAACATTCAATCAGAATAGAATGAAGAAACAAAATTTCAAAAAAAGAGAAGCTTAGGAACCTCCAGGGCAACTTTAAATGTTCCAACATCCGAATCATACGAGTGTCAGAAGGAGAAAAGGAAGATCAAGAAATGGAAAACTTATTTGAAAACATAATGTAAGAGAACTTCCCCAATCTGGTAAAGGAAATAGACTTCCAGGAAGCTCGGAGAGTCCCAAAGAAGCTGAACCCAAGGAAGCACCAAGACACATCATAATTACATTACACAAGATTAAAGATAAGGAGAGAACCTTAAAAGCAACAAGAGAAAAGGAGATGGTTACCTACAAAGCAGTTCCCATAAGACTGTCAGCTGATTTATCCAAAGAAACCTTGCAGGCAAGAAGGAGCTGGAAAGAAGTATTCAAAGTCATGAAAGGCAAGGACCTACATCCAGATTACTCTATCCAACAAAGCTATTATTTGGAACCAAAGGGCAGATAAAGTGCTTCCCAGATAAGGTCAAGTTAAAGGAGTTCATCATCATCAAGCCCTTATTATAGGGCTTGTCAAAGGGACTTGTTTAAGAAAAAGAAGAAGGTCAAAAATGTGAACAGTAAAATGACAACAAACTCACAACTATCAACAACCAAACCTAAAAACAAGAACAAAAACAAACTATACTAACAATAGTAGAGGAACAGAATTACAAAAATGGAGATCACATGGAGGGTTATCAGTGGGGAAGGGGAGGGGGAGAAAGGGAAAAGCTACAGGGTATAAGAAGCATAAACGGTAGGTACAAAATAGACAGGGGGAGGTTAAGAATAGTACAGGAAATGGAGAAGCCAAAGAACTGATATGTATGGCCCAGGGACATGAATTAAGGTGGGGGAGGGAATGCTGGGGGGAAGGTGGGTACAGTGCGGAGGGGAATAAAGAGAAAGAAATAGGACAACTCTAATAATCAATAAAGTATATTAAAATTTGTTGAAAGAATGAAATATTACCACCTGTGACAACAGCATGTATAACCCTAGAGCAGGGTTGTCCAACCTTTTGGTGTCTCTGGGCCACACATTAAATACACAAACACTAACAGAAGCTGATGAGCAAACAAAAAAAATTTAAGTAAATTTACAATGTTGCGCTGGGCCACATTCATAGCCACCCTGGGCTGCAGGTTGGACACTACTGCGAGGGTATTGTGCTAAGTGAAATAAGTCAGAGAAAGACAAATTTCCTATGATTTCACTTACATTTGTAATCTAAAGAACAATATAAATAAGCAAACAAAATAGAAACAGATTCATAGATACAGAGAACTGACTATTCGTTGCCAGAGGGGAGGAGTTGGGAAGATGTCTGAAAAGGTGAAGGGATTAAGAACTACAAATCTGGCCCTGGCCTGTGTGGCTCGGTTGGTTGGAGCATCCTCTCATGCACCAGAAGATTTCAGGTTTGATCCCCAGTTGGGGCACATACAGGAGACAGTCAATGTTTCTCTTTCTCTCTCTCTCTCTCTCTCTCTCTCTCTCTCTCTCTCTCTCTCTCTCTAAAAAATCAATGAAAAAATGTCCTCGGATAAAGATTTAAAAAAAATTTTTTTAAAGAAGTACAAATTGGTAGTTACAGAATAGTGACAGGATGTAAATCACAGCCCAGGGAATACAGTCATTAACACTGTAATAACCATGCATGGTGCCAGGTGGGCACTGGAAATATTGGGAGCAGCACTTTGTAACACGTGTGATTGTCTAACCACTATCTGTACACCTGAAACTAACATAAAGTAGAATTGAATGTAAACTGTAATAAAAAATGGCGAGACTCTGTAGTGGCCACCACCATTCCTGCACCTGTGGCATTGGCTCAGTGAAAGGAGTTGATTCAGTTAATTAAATGTCTACTGGGTGCAAAACCATTGCAAGGTGCCCTGAGCATACAGAAATGAACCTAGTAGACTCTCTGCCCTCAAAAGAGCCAGCCCACTGCAAAGGAAGAAGAGACAGGTTCATGATGATGTGAATGCAAGGCCCAATGCCCTGAGGACGATGAGAAGCCTGGAAGTGTCATAGGAATGGGAGTGGCCATCTCAGGGAAGCTTTTTCCAAGAGGGTAGCAGCACCTGAACGATGCTGGGAAGGTGAGGAGAGGTGGCTTTTAGCAGGAAGAGTGGAGCAGCACAGGAATGAAGCAGTGGAAGCAGAAGCATGGTAGTGGGAATTCCAGGCACCTAACAGTAAGCGTGGGCAGCCAGCTCTAGGGCTGGATTGGAATTGTATAATTTTGAATATTATATGGAGGGAGTTTGGTGTCAATTTTTTTAAAGTCTCTTGTATTTGACATTTCAGAAGAATTAATCCAGTCATTACCTTAAATGTGGTTGAAAAGTAGAGTAAACATAATGCTTTTTCTGGACCTCTGCCTTCCTTACACAAGCGTCAGACTCACCCATTTCCTAATCAACTCCCTGCGTGAAAAGCCAGGCAGGTGTCTGACTTCATCACATCCAAGGACAGCAGGTGCCAGTTTTGCTCAAAGAGGAGCTACCCCAAGTCCCGGCCCCGTTCTGTGGGTTCCGGGGGGGAGTGGTAAATGTAAGTGCTGTGGCTGCCGTGACTGGAATTGGTCAGACTCCAAGGAGGTCAGCCTTCAAAGAGGTGCCAGTGAGCTGTCATGCAACGAGTGAGCTGGGTGGGATGCAAAGGCCAGGCACCCAGGAGCAGACTGGCTTGGAAGCCCTTGAATCAAAGGAGGCAGAGGGATCAAGGCCAACAGCTGAATGAGCCATGGAGGCAGGGCAGCTGGGTCCCTGCAGGGAGGCCAGCACTAGCAAGTGCCACCGTCCTGCCAGTGCGTCAAGGTGGGTGGAACTGGTGGGAACCTCTACCCACCAACTCAGGCTGGGAGTTGGGGGTAGTGATTCTTCTCATGTAACTGAAGTGGGCATCCCACTGGCTGGCAAGGAGTTTTCGTCCTAGTCTTGACAAAGTGTCCCCAGCCTCTCTGGGTTGCTTGAGGGTCCCCCAGAACTTATGCAGGGCCAGGGTGTGGGGACAAGCACCCCTCTGGTCCTTGAGGCTGGTGGTTCTTGGTGTTCTTGGGTCGTGCCTGGGCAGAACACTGTCCTCAAGGCTGCCCCTGAGCCCTCTCCCTCAAGACACCAGGTGACCATTTTGCTCTGAGGTCTTGCCAGCCCTCCATGCCTCACCTGAGAAGGCTTTGAGTCCCCACCCCACCCCCAGCCACCTGGCTAGTGCAGAGGGCCACTCTGATCGTGGGAGTGACTGCACTCTTCCTCCTACTTCTGGCCAAGGCTTGCCTTTTTTGTTTGTTTGTTTGTCTTTTTGTTTGCTGGGACTACTTGTTTAATCATGCAGATTGGTGAGGTACAAAGGGACAGGCTTTTAAATCAATCAGTCAGCTCATTTAATAGCATCCAGAAATGGTGTCCTTTTACTGTAGCATGCAGTTTGGAATCTCTTTAATATATATGCACCATCCTCTTGCCAGCAGGAAATACAAGCTCTGTTCAGAAGGTATCCAGCCATGTAATATGAAAAATAAAGACATTTACTGAAGAAGATACAAGATACAAGAAACATTGTACACAGGACAATGATGCCTCAGTCCCCTTCAAAGTAGGTACCTTGGCATCTCACACAGTTCTTCCAATTGCCATCAGCTACCCTGTCATATTGTCCTGAATCTCATCAACAGTCTGATATCTCTTCTCTTTCAAAGGTGATTTTGGTTTTGGGAAAAGCCAGAGGTTGCAGGGCACTAAATCTGGGCTGTAAGGGGGCTAAGTCAGTTGGGTGATTTGCTGTTTCACCAAAACCTCTGCACAAGATGTGATTCATGAGCAGGCACATTGTCTTGATGAAGCTGCCGATCACCAGTTGCCCATAGCTGCGGCCTTCTGAATCATCTGAATAGTTTCCACAGAGCAATGTTCAAGCTTAACACAAAATCTGATGCAGATTCATTGCTCTACTCATTCAGTCATTTTGAATGTGACAGCCACACAGTGCACATGCTTACCTAGTGGTGTCTGCTGCCCCCACTGACTAGTATAGTGAGGTTGTCATTATTCACACATGCGCATTCCAGTCCACTCTCCTTGGCTGCCAGGTTACATTGATGTTGAGCAAATCATTCTCATTATATCAACCGACCATGGCTGGACTTTTTCCAGACAGACCTCCAATTATGAAGCCAGCAGAAAGGCTCCGCATGTGCTTGCTTATCTCGTTGGTGTCAGTTTTCAGTTCGTATGTGAGCACTAAGAATGAAGCACAGGAAGAATTCAGTGTATAAGTGTGAAGACCAAGTGTATTCATTTCCTGGGGCTGCAGTAGCAAATTACCATAAGCTGGATGGGTTAAAACAAAAATAAAACAAATTTATTCTCTCTCAGTTCTGGAGGCCAGATGTCCAAATCAACATGTCAACACAGCCGCCTCCCTCTGAGGAAGTTTCTGGTGGCTCTAGGTGTTTTTGCCTGGTGGCTATTTAACTCCAAACCCGGCCTCCATCTGTGACCAAGGCATTTATTTGCTCTACCCTCAATTCTTCCCCACTCAGCTCAGGGTTTTGGAAGCAAAAGTCATAAAGACTAGGACCATGTCTGTTATTAGCATGCCACACCTGTCCCTCTGTGAATGGGGAGGTGAAGGGATTGGACGGATCCTCAGAGCATTTTTAGGGCAGTGAAACTACTCCCAGAGAGCAAAGGCAAGGGTAAATAAATTGCATATACACCTATCTCACACACATGCACACACATCACACATCCCTCACACACACTTCTCTGTCTCTCCCTCTTTCTCACACACACACAATGTAAAGTAAAATTCTGATACTTTGGCACAAAATCATCTCTCTTTTTTTTTTTATGAGATCATTTATCCAGAAATGAGAAAATTAATTGCCCTTAGAAATTTTACAAATAATGTATTCTTCTTGAATAAAGCACTGAGCTGAAAGATGACAGCATCCGTCCTTTTCTCAATTAAAAATTACATGAAAAACTCAAAAGCATCATTTTTCTCTGTCACTGCCCACTTTGTAAAAATTGCTTTTCCATTGAAACTGTCATGTCATGCAAAAGGGCCTTGCAAAGACTGGCCAGGAGCATGGTCCCTTCTTGCTCTGGTTGTGCTTCAGGTGGGGAGGTCTGTCCTCTCTGCCTCACCTGTCCGAATTCGGAAGCACGTAACTGGCCTGGTTCCACAGGTTCGCAGCTGGAGAGGAGTTTTCCCTCCTGATGAATCACCTCATCCTCACTTGATTTACACTCAATTTAGGGGAGATTTAGCTGAGATTTTGGACTTGGACTTGATGCTGACAAAGACTAACATTTAGGCTGTTGGGATGGGTGTGAATTTACTTTTCATGTAAGAAGTACATGAATTTGGGGGGTCCAGAGGGCTGAGTTAGGGGCTGAATTGTGCACCCCATCAAATTCAGAATGTCACCAAATGTGACTGTATTTGGAGACAGGCCTTTAAAGAGGTAATTATGGGGTCACGTGGCTGGGTCCTGATGCACTCTGACTGGGGTCCTCAGAGGAAGGGATTAGGACACAGACCCTCGCAGAGGGGCTCCCTGTGCAGACACGGAGAAGGTAGCCACCTGCAAAGCCAAAGACAGAGGGTTGGGAGGAAGCAGTCCTGCCCACACCCAGCCGGAGCTGGGACTTCTGCACTCGGAACAGCAAGAAAATGTGTGTCTGTTGTTGACCGGAGACGGGGCTGGAGGAATGGGGGCCAGCTGTGCATCAGGTGTGCGTAGCAGGTTCGGGACCCTCATCCCTGCTCTGAGAGCCTGGCCTCGTCCACCACCTAGCTCTGTTTTCCTGATTTGCAGCTGTAACAAATTACCACAAACTTAGGGGCTTAAAATAACATAGATTCGAGTTTTGCAATTCTAGAAGGTCTTGCCAAGCTAGATTGATTAGGTGTTGGTGGAGTCCCCCCCTGGAGGCTGGAAGAGAAAATCCGTTTTCTGGCCCTTTGCAGCCGGAGGGGCCGCACCCATTCCCCGAGGCACTCAGATCTCTGATGCAGACCTGGCCCTCCGCCTCCTCTCCCCTCCGGCTTCCACTGGGCCCAGGGCACCCTCCCTACCTGCAAGTCTGCTGATTCCCAGCCTGGCATCTTAATCCCCTTGTCACAGGACAGAATAGGAGCACCAGGATATAAGTGTGTCTCTTTGGGAAGCTGTTACTCTCCTGCCATGACCTGGAAACCACGCGAGATGGCATGTGTCCACTGCCCTGTCAGACAACGTCACTTATAGTAGAAATGACTCCCAGCTGGTAAATTGCATGTGGACTGGGCACAGCTTCGAATGCACGTCAGACACCTAATGTGAACACCATCCTTTGTGCTTCCCCAAGTTTTGGAGACTCTCGTAAGTGGCATGTCCCCATGAGGCCTGGAAGCCATGTAGAGACGGTTCTGACCTGCCGATATGGGTCTCATCAGGCACCTTGCTACCACCTGGGGATAAGACAGCTCCCGGATGCTCTCTAGCTGCTAGAAGAACTTCCAGGGGACTCCTCATGCTCGGTCCTGACACCACCCACCTGGTGAGCTGGGTGGGGCTTCATCCTCATCTTTCTGCATGCCCCATGTCCCACCGGAGTCCTGGGGGTCTGAACTGTAGTTGTCTGTGGCCTTGCCCTGCGCTTGTTGCCTTTCATCTTACAAGCAGCAAGCAACCGTCTTAGTCTGCTTGAGTCACCAAAACGGGATGCCACAGGGCTTAAACAACAGAAATTTATTCCTCGCAGTTCGCAAGCTTGGGGTCCAAAACCAAAGTGCTGGAAGGGGTGGCTCCTGGTGAGAACTTTTTCTGGCTCGGAGATGGCTACCCCTCATTGGTCCTAGCAGGGCCTTTCCTCTATGTAGGGGGTGGGGTGGGGACCTGGGGGAGAGGAGGATCCCACGTCTCTTCCTCTTCTTATGAGGACACCAGTCCATTGTGATGGGGGCCCACCCTTGTGACCTCACTAATCTAATTATTCATCAAAGTCCTGTTTCCAAATACAGTCACACTGGGGCTTGCGGCTTGACCAGGTGAATGGGGAGGAGTTTATTCCATAACAGGAGCTGCTGGTGACATTTGTAAACACTGCACATTTTAACACCTTTTCATACACAGTCAACACTTGGATCTGTTAGAATCAGACCGACACCCAGAGTGGCTGAGCACTTCACCAGAGGTGGCCTGGGAAGTTGGGCCCCTCTCCTTGGACATGCTGGAAACAGCCCAAGGACTTGGCAGCCTTTGCCTCCAGGGCAGCAGAGTCACTTGACTGGGATGAGGGGAGATGCCGGTTTGGTAGGAATTTAAAGCAGGAGCATTGTCTGCGTACCATGGTCAAAGAACAGTGACGACAAAGGAGAAAGGCCTCAGCTTGGAGGCTCCGGGCTGGCCAGCCTGGGACAGCCAATGAATCACAGTCAGTACTGATAGCAATGCGTGGTATCCCGCTGACAAACAGTGCCCGAGTCTCTGCTGATGCCAGCCAGTAAGTGAACTCAGCAGACCCTGAACCAGGCAGACGTTGGGGCCTGACACCCCGTGCATCAAAATCCGTGTATAACTCTTGACTCCCCCAAAACTTAACAAAGTCATCCCTTGGCATCCATGGGAGGTTGGTTGCAGGACCCTCATAGATGCCAAAATCCTCAGATAATCCAGCCTTTCCTACAGAATGGCGTGAAGCAGGCAGTCAGCCCTCCTCATGCATCGATTCCCAGCCATAGAAATACTGGTCTTGATCCCCCATTGGTCCAGTCCACAGATGTGGAACTGAGCATGTGGAGGGTCACCTGCACATTTATGGGAAAAACGTTGCTTGTACGTGAATCCACGCAGTTCAAACCTGTGTTGTTCAAGAACCAATGTGCACTGAGAACTTGAAGAACAATTTTACAGAGCTTCAAAGTTTCTTCCCACAACTTCAAAATGAAAAAGTATGACTTGCCCTGGCTGGGTAACTCAGTTGGTTGGAATGTCGTCCCATTTACCAAAAAGGTTGTAGTCAACCTTTGTAGTCAGTTTGTAGTCAGTCCCTGGTCAAGGCATATACCTAGGCTGTGGCTTTGATTTCCAGTTGGCGTGCACATGGCAGGCAACCAATTGATGTTTCTCTCTCACATCAGTTTCTCTCCCCCATCTTCTCTCCCTAAAATAAATAAAAATTTCCTTGGGTGAGGATTTTTTTTTTTAAGTATAGCTTCAAAGTGGAAAAGTTTGGCAGATACCACCTTAATGATGTGGTGACAATATCAGTAAAGGGACAAATTGAAGCCCTATGCAACCTACTAGGAAACGAGAATGCAGTACATGTTCTGGGGTCTCCCTGCCCTAGAATAACACCTGAGTGTCACGAGGAAATGTGACATGGGCCCAAACGGAAGGATATTCATTCTAAGACATGAGAACTACAGGCGACATGTTCTGAATTGCATCCTTTGTGGTGAAGGACATTACTGGTAACTGGAATTGAGACTCAGGGTTAGGTGTCCGTCACTGTCAGCATTGACTTCCTGGTGCTGATGGTCGTGTTGTGATTTGTGAGGGAACGTCCTTGCTTGTAGGACATTCAGAGTGCCCAGGGCAGTAGGGGTCACGTAGGCCTCTACACTCACGAGGTTCTGGAAGAAGATGTCTGTCCTCCACTGGCAACTTCTTGTTGACAGTTTTTTGAGGTAAATAATGACAACAAGCATATGAAAAGATGCTCAACACCCATTTGGCAAATGCAAATGAGAGCCACTGTGAGGTCCCACTTCAGACTGACTAGTATGACTACAATTTGAAAAACAGAATATAACATATTTGTGCGGATATGAAAAATTGGAACCCCCCCCTACATTGCTGGTGGGGATGTACAGTGCTTCAAAGCAGGTGCTCAAACAAATACAGATACAGTCATGTCCACAGCAGCAGAGCCCATAATAGCCAAAGGTGGAAAGAGCCCCAGTGTCCATCAGGAGATGAGTGAGTTAAAAAATTGTGGAATATCCATATAACAGAATACTACCCAGCCATAAAAAGGAATGAAGTACTGATACATGCTACAAACTAGATTAACCCCAAAAGCATTACGCTAAGTGAAATAAGCCAAACACAAAAGATCACATGTTGTGAATCCATTTATATGAAATGTCCAGATAGGCAAATCCATGGAGACAGACAGCAGATGGGTGGTTGCCCAGGACTGTGTGGAGGGGTGTGGGGTTGCGTCCTGTTTGAGTCAATGGAAATGCAACGCAGGCAGGTGGAGGTAGTGTTGGCACAGTGCTTGAACTGTACTAAGTGCCACTGATGGTTTGAGTCAAAATGATTTATCTTATGCCATGTGAATTTCACTTCAATAAGTTTTTTAGTTCAAGCATTTCAATGTATATTTTGTACTCTAAAACAGGAAGTGATAGGAGATGAAATGCAGCTGCCAGCAGCTGGAGCCTTGGCAAACTGGTCCCAGAGCACTTAACCACCTTGTCTCAGTGGCACAGCTTGGTCCGTCTGCTGAGACAGCCCTTTCCCAGCAGGACATGGATAGGCTGCCATGGTATTCCACAGCAGAGAGGGACACATGGGGTGGGGGTAGCCCTGTGCAGGGAAGGGGAGACCCTCCAGGGCGGAGGCTGTGCGCCTAGATTCCCGATGGCCATGGGTTTGCTCTGCCATTGGGGCCGCACCTGGACCAAGCAAGATGGCTGAGTAACTGCTGGTGGGATGAAGGGGTCTGGCTGGAGGGACAGACGGCTGGCAGGCACTCATTCTCAGTCACTAGGGCGCGGGGCCTGCTAACTGGCGCGGGTGTCTGACCTCGCAGCACATGCTGTATGGTGCGCAGTCCAGGTGATCGCAGACAGGCCTGTCTGCACGGCAGCCTCTGTAGACCAATGTCTCCATGAGAGCAGGCTCCACATTCTCAGGGCCTCACAAAGAACGAAAAAGGAACACCTGTTCCTTGTAGAGATGGGCACAGACTTGTAGTCACCATCAGCTCCTGTAGACAGCTGTGGACAGCTCCTCATTCTCTGCTGCTTGCCTCGGGGGTCCGGACATCCATCTCTGTCCTGGAGTGACTGTGAGAAAGGACAAAATTTGTCACGTGAGGTGAAATGCCACTTTGTGCCCCTCCCCACACACAGGTAGAGTCCTCACCCTCTGCTGCCACGGTGGTTATGACTTGTCGGGAGAATTAGGATCTCTTTTCCTTTTAGAGCCCTTCCTCCAAGCTCACGTGACCCCCATCATCTGGGGGACACTCCAAAACATCTGCTCAGTGTGTGAAATCTTTGTGACAACTCAAACCAACGTATCTTACAGCTGGGGCGGAGGGGTGGTAAGTCAATGACTGCTCTGGACCTTAGGAGAACTCGTCCTCCACTTTTGTGCAGAAAGTAGTGCCATCCTGTGGGCCACCCCTCCAGCAGGACTCCAGGAGGCCCCATCCCAGAGGTCAACCTTCTGTAGGGGGAGCCAGGCTGTCACCTGTCTGTGGAGTGTCCCCAGCTTTAAAGAAACTGCAAAGCCCTCTAACTGCACCCCCTCTTGCAAACATCCTGGGGTCGAGGTCAGGTTATCTCTGACGTGCTAGAACAGTGTGCACTGCAGTGTTAACCAGAGTTGTCTCTGAGACCAGGTGCTGTCACCAATCTTTACTTTCTTTGCTCTAATTGTCTCGATCCTCACATTTTCTACAATGGACATATCTTTTCATAATAAGAAAGAAACATCTGTTTCTGTTTGGCAGAGTCGGCTGGAGCTGGGACGGCACGTGGGCGTGGCGTGCAGGTTGGGGGCAGCTTGTCTGGTGAGGCCTGGGCAGCCACGTCTGGCTGGGAGCCTCCCTTCCGGCCTTCCGCTCACTTGTGCTCTGGTATGAGAGTCCTCAGGCTTCAGCTGCTGAACACGAAGAGAGGGCACGGTGGGAGTGGGGCCGTCTGGGGGGCACCTGGCTGGTGCCGCACTTGCCGACTCATCTCTGGTTGTGATTTCAGAGCCTCAGAGCAGGAGCCCAGAACCAGTCTCTCTTCTGACAACGGTCAGCTGCTGCCGCCACCAGCCTGCCCCTGCCCAGGTGTATCACCGTGCTGCCTCTCAGCAGGTAAGGAAGTGACGACTCCTGTGTAAGAGCGGTTCTCTCTGGAGAGCAGGTGTTTTTCCAGTGGTGACGTGTGGGCCTGGGATGAAGGGCTGTCAGGGTCCCTCCCTTGTGGCCTGGTGCTCACAGCACCACTTTCCTCTTCCGCCAGCTGTCTTCATCTCCTGCCCCCCACCCACAGAGCAGATGGGGCCCTTATGGAACCTCATGCTACCCCTCGTGAGACTCTGTGCCCACCGTTGGGGCAGTAGGGGAGGGGAAGTGAGCCATCCTGGTGAGTGTGGGGCCTCAGCTGGGGAACCAAGTTCTGTGCCCCCCTGAGCAAGAGCTGTGCCCGGTTCCGGGGCGGGGGGGGGGGTGTTCAACCAGCACCCTGCCTCTCCCTTCCATCTAAGTATGTCCTCCCTTCAGGCTGGGGGTAGGGGGGGGTCTGTGCTCACTGGTCCCTCAGGCATCTCCCAGGGGGACAGACTGAGCCCCTCTGCCAGGCAAAATGTATCAACAGCTCATGGAGATAAGTCCCATTAGGGAGGGTAGCTGAGAAGAAGGCACAATGCCATCTGCTCTTCCAGGAAGTGTAAATGCTGTGCCCGAGTCAAGTCAGATCAGCAGCCCTGGGGGGAATGGGGGGGACTCACCTGGCATTCACTGAGTTGTGCACAAGGGACAGCCCACCAGAGCCTCCCGTGGGACCTGTCTGTGAGTGAGGGACTCAGAGCACCAAGCGGTGACAGAGCCCCTCCCCCAAGCAATGGGCTCGCCTCCCCTCTTCCCTCTGTCCGCTAAACACCGTGAGTCGAGTGAGTGGTCTGGGGTGCATGGTCAGCTCTGTTTCACCTCCACTTCACCCCACTCCCATTCCTCCTGTGGGGTTGAGGTGGGCTGTAGACACTCATGAGTGTACATGGAGGGAAGCACCAGCAGGCCATGCAGGTGTGTGCTGCCTGGACGGCCTCTGAGGGCAGGGGTGCTCTTCCAGTGGGGCTCAGAGGCACCTGGCCAGGTGGTCGGGGGCTTAGGGGCCTTCCCACGGGGTCACATCTTTAAAAGACTCCATTGTCTTTAGCTCCAGTCGGCAAATCCATTTCCTCATCCCCTGCCAGCTATTCTACTGGGCAGCCTTGCTTACCCTGGGGGACGGGTACCCCTGCCACCTCGCTCCCAAGTCGGGTGAGGAGGGGTGGTCAGGCGGGGAGGAGCACTGGGGACTTCAGTTACCAAGCCTCCCTGACATGTTTGTCCCTGCACTGGAAAACCGAGGGGGTGGGGCCTGGCCTCCGAGGTGCCTCCAGGTGTAAAGTCAGGTGCTTTGGAACTTGGTTGCTCTGTGTAGGCCTCGCAGAACAGCCACAATGGGGACCAGTCAGAAATGCGCCCAGGGAACCAGGGCAGGAGGGCTTTCTGCTTCATTGGTGATGGTGGTTTTAAGGTGAAGAAGATCTAAACGTGCTGAGGAGAAGGCCCCGGGAATAGGACGTCCAGGGTGAGGGGGCAGAGCCGCCAGGAGGGGCCAGTCCCCCCATGTGAAGAATGGGCCTCCAGCGAGGGCGCTTCCAGCTGCGCCCGGCCCACCACCCACCTCCCAGCCCAGCTGCCAGGAACAGAGACTCTCAGGGAGAAGCAGCGCACCCAGGCCCCACCTCAGGGAGAAGCAGTGCACACACCCAGGCCCCACCCCATGCGATACTCTGTGTCAGTGTCTCCTGAGTGTCGTGACCTGGCCCGGGGTCAGTCCCCAGCAGTCGGTAGGACCAGACTCAGTCAGGCAGCCAAGGCCGGAGTCTGCCCTCTTGTGCCTCCACCAGGGAGAAACCCTTTTCTGCCAGTCCCCAGGACACTTCCCCATGTGTCCCATTGGTGAGGACTGTTCCTGCGCTCTGGCCCAGCTGCAGGGAGGCAGGCGGGCAGAGGGTGGCCCTGCTGGCTGGGACAGCAGTTGGGAGTGGCTGTGGGTGGCCAGCAGCAGGCCTGGGTGCAGGGGAGTGGCTGCCGAGCTGAGTGAGCACGAAGACGGAGTGGGCACAGGGTGGGGCAGGGATGAAGGCTGAGGGGGCCCTGCCTGAGTGGCCGTCTGTCCACCCAGTGGGAGCGAGATCAGTATGCAGGATGCAAGTCAGAGGTGGTGGGAACAATGGAGACTGAAGACTGAGCCTGTCAGGAGGGGAAAGGGGTAACTGGGGACGGTGGAGGTGGCGCAGCCACTTTGAGGATCCTCAAAGGCAGCACAGGCCACACATAATGTCCTTCCGTGTGAGTGGAGTGGGCATGGAGTTGGATGACTCATGTCAGGTTCTAGGGACAAAGGCAAGAAGACAGCTCTTGGGAGCATGTGACAGTAGTGCCAGTCCTGTCATTTACGCAGCCTGTGGAGGTGACCACACCTGTAATTGAGGTGACAGCATGGAGGGACATGGTGCTTTGAGGCTGTAGTCAGAGGGCAATGACCGAGCCAGGACGTGGTCTAGAGGGGACACAGTGGTAGGGACAAGGGGAGGAGTGGCTCACAGAGAGGAAGTGAGACGGGTAAGGGTTGTTGGTGAGTCTCACTCCCAGGTGCTGGGTTTCCACGCCCACCTGGACACAAAGGAGAGGTCAGCTGGTGGGATGTTCTGCAGGTCCTCCTCCTGGGTGTGTGGGGGTAGTGCTGGAAGCAATGTGTTTTGCCAACTTTGTGGGCTGCTAGGGGAATAAATGAATGGCTTGTTACAATACTAAGAAAGAACTGAGCTGTACAAATGTCAAGGTATTACTTAGGGTCCTGGGGGCAGCAAAGTGACTGGACCATTTGGGACCTGCTACTCCCTCTCCCCAGGCTGAGAGTGTTTGCACACACAAGCATTGTCACCCTGGTAGGGCACTCCTTTTGTTACCCCAGGGCCTGTGCTCCAGAGTGCTCCGGCTGGACATACTTGCAGGGGGTGACAGGTGGGCAATGCTGAGGAGGGCTCTGCCTTGGCTTTGGGGAGGCAGTACCTGCAACCCTGTGTCCCGGGCTGTTTCAGGGCCGAGAGCCGGAGGAGGGTATGTCCAACAACAGCACCGCCAGCATCTCGCAGGCCCGCAAGGCCGTGGAGCAGCTCAAGATGGAAGCGTGCATGGACCGGGTGAAGGTAAGCATGCCAGCCACCCCTCTGCCCACACCCCGCCCACAGCTGTCTTCCAAGTCCAAGGTCCTCCAGCAGAGCACCCACCCAGGCTTGGTGGCCAAGCGTGCCCACGGGCCCAGGTGGTGCACGGCACACACAAGTGCCGTGAGGAGCCTCCAGAAGGGAGCTCAGTCCCCGCAGTTCCATTGAGCTGTGCTGTCATGCCAGTCAGCGAGAAGGAGCTCCACAATGAGATCAGCCGTAGTTTTCCTGTGCGATCCAGCCCCTCTAAGGTTAGACAACAATGGATGTTGTGACAGGGGCACTTTGGGGAGCGAAGCTTTGAGCCCTGTGCAGTGCTGGTCAAATGTCCCTTTGGGGAAAGTGCAGGAAGGTGCCTGCCGCCTCCAGCCCTGCTTATCTTGCTGGTGAGTGTAGGGCCCTCCTGCTGGGAGGGCTGAAGCCAGCTGAAGCCACCTCTTCTCCAGATGCCACTGGGAAGCAAGCAGGAGGCTCTGAAATGCTATTTATTTTCCTTGACTGTGATGGGATTAGAGCCCATCACCAGCAAGCTCAAGTCCACGTTTCTGTGGTCTGTGGACACAAAACCAGGGGCTGCTCAGGCATCTGAGGCTCACAATACAGAGTCCCCAGGGCAGTGGGCAGTTCCTGAGGCCTATGGGCAGGGTGGGCAGTCCCTCCTACAGGCCCCTCTCTGAGACCTGCCCTGACGCTCCAGTGACGGCCAGAGAGCCCACGCCTCCAGCCATAGGACAGTCACTGCTTGCCCTGGGGCTTTGGGGGGCACACTGTCCCAGGAGGCAGGAGCCATGCATAGAAAGTGACATGACCACAGAGGAGTCAAGGAAGGGATGCAGTGTGATGCAACATTGTGCAGCCATCACCATGGTACATCCCCAGAACTTTTCATTGCTCAGCACAAACTCTTCTCATTGAACAGGAGCTCCCTGGCCCCCTCCCCAGCCCCTGACGACCTCTGTCTGTCTCTGGATTTGCCTGTTCCAGGTCCCCCATTCACATAAGTGGAATCCTGCAGTATCTGTCCTTTGTGTCTGCTTCATTTCACTTGATATATGTCTTCAGGATTCATTCAGGTCATCAGAATTTCACTCCTTCTATGGCTGAATACTATTCCGTTGTATAGATACCCCAGGTTTCATTTATCTGTCCATCTGACATTTGGCTTGTTTTCACCTTCTGGCCATTGTGAATGGTGGTGCTGTGAACACAGGTGTGCAGGGTTTGTGGCCCCACTTTCGGTTCTCCGAGGTGTGACCCAGTGGTGGAACTGCTGGGTCATGCAGGAAGTCTGTGTTCAGCTTTCTGAGGACTGGCCACACTGGTTTCCATGGAGGCCACAGCATTTCACTGTCCCCACAGCAATGGGTGAGGGTTTGTTTCTCCACATCTGCACCAAGAGTTGTAAACTGCCATTTGGGCGTGACGTTCACACATGGTTTTATGTGCCAGATGGGCCTCGCTTCAGGGCTTTCCAGCTTTGGTGGGAAATCTGCTTGGTGTGAATCTTGGCAGGAATAAATGGAGCATGTTAGTGCCAACTAGCCGGACAAAAAAGATGAGTTGCGGGAAGAGAGGGAGCCGTCAAGGACACCCCACACTGACCTTGCTAAGGACCTTGAAGAGGAGAGTTGGTGGGGGTAGGTTTTGTAGAACCAGGGTTTCCCGGTGGGTGAGAGGTCACTGCAGGGGGTGAAGAAGAGGGGGGCCTGCATGGTGGGTGGCAGGGGAAGCCGCACCAAGGAGGAGAGGAGCTGTTTGCACTCTGACAGAGTGTTGGGTCCAGATGAAGGGGGAGAAGGACAGGCTGACTGCATGGGAGCCTTGCAGAGGGGGACTTGCTCTGGGCCCTGGAGTAGGGCCCCGAGCTGTAGGGGAACAGCTGGGGGCGTGGGAGAAATCAGTGCCATGAGTCCCATAGAGCTAGCTCCCAGGTGGACACGCCACAGGTGGGGCCCGGAGGACAGCCCCGTGAGAGCAGGTGTCCACACAGAAGCAGAACAGGCCCCATGGCCGGCACGTGTGCGGCCAACTGCAGAGTCCCCTCTGAGCTTTGTGGTTTACAGAGCTGGGAGGAATGTCTAGAGGAGGGAGGGAAAGGAGGGAGGGAGCAAGGAAAGAGGGAAGGAAGGAAAGCAGGAAGGCAGGCATTTGCAGTTCATGAGAATGAAAAAGAAGTCTGTGAACACAGAGAGAGGGAAAAGATAATTGCATTAAGCAGTTGTTTGGGCTGAAAGCCAATAAAAATTAACACTGTGAACTCAAAGAGGTCTGGGCAGTTCATGGAGGAAAACTGTAGCCAAAATACCAACTATTACCCCAAGGTCCTGTTCGTCCCCCCAAAATGTCGTTTACACAAAAGCACTAGTGCCGATGTAGACTTCATTCCCAATTCTGTGGGGGTGTAGAAGGGAGGGACCCTTTGTAGCACATGACCCACAGTCAGTCCCCCCACCACAGCCAGGCCCAGAGACCCTCCACACACAGCCCCAGCATCCTCCCTGCTCCCACCCTCATCCACTGATGTGCGAGTACCCACCCGCCTGCAGCCTTCTCCCCAGGGCCCACCTGCTCCCCTGGCAAACACAGGCCTCTTCTCCACCTGCCTGGAAGCTCACCAGGGCGTCCCCCGCAAAGGTGGGTGGTCCTCTTTGAGAACCAGTGTCAGCTGCTAAAAAGTGTGAATATTCTCCGTGTTGTCCTAAGCACAAGAGACCCAGCAAAGAACCTGTGTGGCTTCCCAAAAGCAAAAACTTAGAAAATAGTACTCAGGATCCTAAAAAAGAGAATTAAGAGTATATAAAAGATGACTGTTTTAGAAACTCTTCTGGTCCTCAGGGTAAGAATAACCATAGCCTAACTCTTTTCCTTACTCCCCGGGGACCCCAGCAGTGTGAAGTTCTGGGAGGGGGGTTTGGGGGGGGGAACCTATGTGACACTGATCACCAAGTAGAGAGAATTTGTGTAACAGTCATGGCAGGCACAGCCAAGCAGCGCATAGGAGTCTTGACTGGAGACGTGGGGCTCAGAACTGGCCTGTGCAGCCTGGGAGGAGGTGAGCTGCTCATACCAGGACAGAGGCTCCAGCAGGGCCTCCGGGAGCTGCCTTTCCGTTGGGAACCCCGTAGGGTGCCTGGTTCCCCTGCCCCAGAGGAAAGGGGATTACTGGGTTGGGTCAGTCCCATGTGAGCTCTGGACGTGGATGGACACCTTCAGCAAACCAGTAGCTCTCAGCCAGGGACCTGGAAACGGCTGCCAGACTTCCCAGGGTAGGGGAACTGGCCCAGCCACTGCTGGAACGTCTGTGGGATGTGCTCACATTCCCTAAAGAGGCTGCCATTAGGCTGAGCTGTGCCAACACAGGTTTTATCTGCTGCTTGTTGGCTGAGAGACGGAGCTATTCTGTGTCAGCCTGCATTCCACAGACGGCCAACCTCGAGGGCAGGGACAGAAAGGCTCAAGCTGCAGGGGAATGCCTGGGAGGCACTGGGAAGGGAGACAGGTGCTGGCAGGTGGCGACCCCAAGAAAAGTTGTGATGTCATGACGCATTACAAAAGTCCTCCATCAAAGTTAGAAAACATTTGGAGAAAACAGTTTGAAAAAGGGAAATAACTTTATGAAAAAAGGAACATTCCATTTACTTTTTGACACTGAGCTTTCATGATTTGGCACGCCAAAGAGAAGAGAATACATGGTCAGCAGTACTTTGGACAGGGAACACAAGGACCCCAAATTGAACTTCTAGGTGTTCAAGGTCTGTCTCACATATATGCTGCTTCCTCTGTGTAGATTTCTTAGCCGTGAGTGTGAGAGGGTCTGTCAAGCACGTTAATGTGCAGCGTATATGTGTGTGTCCCCAGAGGAAGCAGCGGACACCCGGCTGCCTGCAGCAGGACTGCGACAGCCTCGACCTCGGGGGCTTCAGTCCTCGTTTTGACAATAATGCTATTCCTCAGTTCATGAAAATGGCACTTGTTTTCAAAAATTTTGGAAAACATAGAAAAGTAGAAAAAGAAAATTTAAAGGGTCTGTAACCAGTACATTTTCATGTTTTTCCACGTAGCCGTTCACCTAGTTTTCTTTTTGTAAAATTGTGGTTGTGATGTACACTTACTACTTTTCGTAAACGGATTCATCATTGAACAGTATATTGTGGTTATAGATCTGGGTCAGTAAATGCTCTCCTAAAATGTTATTTTTTAATGTCTCTTTACTCCATCATCTGATGTATTATACAATAATTTATTTAACTGGTCTCCTGTCCTTGGACATTTTCGTTATTTCCAAGTTTTTGGTGATATTTTTTAAGTGCTACAGTGAACACACTGGTAGATGAACTTGCACCAGCCTGCCTGTTCCTTCGGGTGAATGTCCATGGGCTGTGTGTTGCTGGGTCAAAGGAGGTGTTTACGTTCTGAAGCATTTGAATCGTGACCAAGTTTCTCTGTGAAAAGAGATACCAGCTTATTCTCTCATCAGCAGTGTGATGTCTCTTTCCCCCCAACTCTACCCAGTGCCATTCTAATTTAACAGATAATAGGTAATAATAACAGTAACAAGAATGAGCAACATTTATTGAGCACTTACTATCTGCTGTTCTGAAAACTTTATATTGAATTTGCTCAATTCTCACAACTATTCTGTGAGTAGCTGCTACTAACAGTCCCACTTTACAGAGGAGGCAACTGAGGCCTGTAGAGGTTAAGTAACTTGCCCAAGACCAGGCAGCTGGAAAGTGGTGGTGGCACAGGGACAGGGAACCAGGGTGTCTGCTCCTGACACTTTGCTCTTACCTTTCTGGCACACCTGTTCTTGATTGTTGACACCTCATAATTTTAATATGTATTTCATGGACTCACTGTGGTTAAACTAACTTCATATGTTAAATTTTCCTTTTATGAATTGCCTGTTCCTACCCTTGGCCCAGTTTTCTACCGTGGTTCTTTTTTTTTTTTTTTTTTTATTTTTTTTTTTTTAGTTTTCTTTTTTTAAGTGTTTTTGATTGATTATGCTATTATGGTTTTCCCAGTTTTTCCCCCTTTATCCCCCTTCCACTCTGTCCCCCCAACCCTCCCACATTCTGCCCCTCTTAGTTCATGTCCATGGGTTTTACATATAAGTTCTTTGAGTCCTCTGTTTCCTAAACCATTTTTTATCTCTCCCCATCTATTTTATACCTCCTAATTATGCTTCTTCTTCCTTGTGCCTTTTCCACTCATTCCTCCCTTCCCCCTCCCCACTGAAATCCCCCCATGTAATATCCATTTCTCTGATTCTGTTCCTGTTCTGGTTATTTGCTTAGTTTTTGTTTTCATTGTTTTTCTTTTCTTTTAGGTTCATTTGTTGATAGTTGTGAGTTTGTTGTTATTTTATTGTTTATACTTTATCTTCTTTTTCTTAGACAAGTCCCTTTAACATTTCATATAATAAGGGCTTATTGATGATTCCATTCTAAATGAAAGTTTTGCTGGATAGAGTAATCTTGGATATAGGTCCTTGCCTTTCATGACTTCAAATACTTTTTTCCAGCCCCTTCTTGCCTGTGAGATTTCTTTTGAGAAATCAACTGATAGCCTTATGGGAACTCCTTTGTAGGTAACTGTCTCCTTTTCTCTTGCTGCTCTTAGGATTTTCTCTTTGTCTTTAATCTTGGGTAACTTAATGATGATGTACCTTGGTGTGTTCCTCTTTGGGTCCCACTTCTTTGGGACTCTCTGAGCTTCCTGGACTTCCTGGAAGTCTATTTCCTTTGCCAGATTGGGGAAGTTTTCCTTTATTATTTGTTCAAGTAAGTTTTCAATTTCTTGCTGTTGTTCTTCTCCTTCTGGTACCCCTATAATTCGGATATTGGAAGGTTTCAGTTGTCCCAGAGAATCCTCAGCCTCTCTTCATTTTTTTGGATTTTTGTTTCTTTGTTCTGATCCGGTTGGATATTTATTTCTTCCTTTTGTTCCAAATCGTTGTTTTGAATCCTGATTTCTTTCCTGTCACTGTTGGTTCCCTGAATACTTTGCTTTATCTCCTTTTGGGTATCTTTCATTTGTTCTTTCATTTTTCGACCAAGCTCAATCAGTTCTGTGACCATTTTTGATGACCAGGGCTTTAAATTCTCCATCAGATAGGTTGGCAATCTTCTCATTCCTTAGTTCTGAGGTTTTGCTCTGTTCTTTCATTTGGGCCATATTTCTTTGTCTTGGTGCAGCTGATCGGTTATAAGGGAGTGGGGACCTTAGGTATTCACCAGGGCGGGGCAACCTTCTTTGCTGTGCTTCCCTGCTGCCTGTGGGGGAGGGGCCAAGAGCGGGAACAGTGTAGCTCCCCTGCTTGTCTCTAGGGCACTTTCCAACAGACTCTGTCATACTGGAAGTATCTCCCACTGCAGCAACCCCTGCCTTAGCCCACAGTCAGCTCTGAGTCTGTTTTCCCCTTAAGTCAGTCCCTCCCAAGCAGCTAGGTGGAGGTAGGCAGTCAGCCCCGCCCCTCAGCCACCTCACTGAGGTTTTTCTGAGTTGGCCAATGTTCTGTCCGCCTTACTGGTCTGGTTGTTCTGGTTGATTTTTTTTTCTTTAATTCCTTGGTTGTTGGAGTTCCATGCAGTTTGATTTTCTGGCACTTTTGGTTGTTTATTGATTTTAGATAAATAAAAGGTTGATCTTAGGTTGTTATCCTCCTTTTGGTTGTGGAGGAAGTGAAGGGTTTCTACCTACGCCTCCATCTTGGCTGGAACTTTTTCTGTGGTTCTTATCTTTTCTTATGATTAGTAAGAGTTTCTTGCATATTATATGTTACAAATAGTTTTCCACATGGAAGGAAACCATAAACTAGAAAGCAAGAAAGACTGTAAAAAAAAAAGAAAAAATAAAATAACAGAAGCAACACCAAATATATCTATCTTAATAATAAGTGCTAAGTTGAACAACTAATTTAGACTCTCAGATTTAATTTAAAAAGTAGAATATATTTTGCATTAGACATTAATCTAACTAAGAGGACTCAAACTGAAAGTAATATATTGTACAATATCTATATGTGGAAGACTGTAAAATTCATGAACAAAATCAAGGAAGCTCTAAATAAATGAAGAGATATTCCATGTTCCTGGATAGGAAGACTCAATATTAGTAAGATGTCAGTTCTTCCCAACTTGATTCATAGATGCAACACAATCCCAATCAAAACCCCAGCAAGTTATCTTGTTGATATTGACAAACTAATTCTTAAGTTTATATGAAGAGATCAAAAAAACCACAATCGCCAACATGGTATTGAAGGAGAAGGCAAAGTTGGAAGATTGACTCTATCTGACTTCAAGACTTATTAAAAAGCTACAGTAATCAAGACAGCGTGACATTGGCAAAAGAATAGACAGATCAGTGGAACAGAATAGATAGCCCCCAAATAGACCCACTAAATACATTAACTGATCTTTGACAAAGGGGCAAAGACAAAACAATGGAGAAAGGATAGTCTATTCAACAAACAGTGCTAGAACAGCTAGACATCCACATGTGAAAAAAATGAATTTAGACACAGACTTTATACCCTTCACAAAAATCAACTCAAAATAAATCATACACCTAAATGTAAAAGGCAGAACTATACAACTTCTAGGAGATAATATGGGAGAAAATCCAGGTGAACTCGGGTTCAGTGATGAGTTTTTAGATATAGCGCCTAAGTCACAATCCACAAAAGAAAAAATTGATGATCTAGATTTCATTCAAACTTAAAACTTTTCTATGAAAGACACTGTTGAGGGTATGAGAAAATGAGCCACAGATAGGGAGAAAGTCTTTGCAAACACACTTTGATAAAGGACTAATATCCACAATGAACAAAGAACTTTTAAAACTCAACAATGAGAAAACAACCCCATTTAAAAAAAAAAGACAAAAGATCTGAACCGATGCCTCACCAAAGGATGTACACATGGCAAAGAAGCATATGGAAAGATGTTTGACATCATATATCACAAGAGAATTACAAATTAAAGCAGCAGTGAGCTTCCACTACACACCTAATGGAATGGCGAAAATCCAAAACAGCAATACCAAATGTTGGCAAGGATGTGACACAGTTGGAACTCTGATTCATTGCTGGGGGGAATGCAAAATGGTGATGCCACTTTAGAAGACAATTTGACAGTTTCTTACAAAGCTGAACATAATCTTATCATACGATCCAATTATATAAAAAATACACATGCAAAATATGAAGAATATCAGGAAAAACTGACAGGTTGTTAAGAGTCTAGTATGTCTTCCCCAGTACTTGTTGGATAAACTAGACCAAAGGCAAGTAAGCATGTATTTATAAATAAAACTAATATATGTAATAGACCAATCTTATTAATTTTATATATTAATATGTGCTTACCTGTCTTTCATCTAGTACATATATGTGGTTATATATAATTTTGTCCAGCAACTACCAGGAACACTCTTCTATATCAATGGCACATTCTTTGACCATGTGCAGTGAAACTAATGGCGGGGAATAAGACGTCAGCTTGAGCCCTAGCCGGTGTGGCTCAGTTGGTAGGAGTGTCATCCCAAAACCTAAAGGTCTGCAGTTCAATTCCTGGTCAGGGCACATGCCTGGGTTGCGGATTCAGTCCCTGGTCAGTGTGCATGCTAGAAGCGGCCAATTGATGTATCTCCCTCACATCAATGTTTCTCTCCCTCTCTTTCTCACTCCCTTCCACTCTCTCTAAAATCAATAAGCGTGATCTCAGGAGAGGATTAAATAAATAAATGAATGAATGAATGAATGAATGAATAAATAAATAAATACACTCAAAACATAAAGGGCATAAAGGGAGACTTGAAAAAGAGACAGCGATACCTTGTTCTTGAATAGGCAGAGTCCATGTTGCAAAAATGTCTATTCTTTTAAATTAACATACAAATGGAATGCAAATCCAATCAAAATTCTATTTCTCTATTTGAAGAAAGCAAACTTTAAGTTATTCTAAAATTCAATTAGATGAATAAATGTGTGAGAATATCCAGGAAGTTTCTTTTTTGAAAAACAAGTATGAGTGTTCGATGAGGAAGACTTGTAGAATTTTCACCCAGGTGTGAAAATGTGCTATAAAGTCGTAGTATTGAAAGGTCGATGATGGGCAGATCAGTGAAGGTCCCTAACAGGCCCTCAACTGGGATCTGATGCACCTCAGCTCAGTGAGAGCAGTGTGTTAATAAATGTTGCTGGGAGTTGCTGATGCTTTGGGAAATAAAGCTGCATCCATCACTAATTGTACCCAGATAAATTTCGGATGGGTTCTATTAGTCTCTTCGAGCTGCCACAGCATAATACCAGACTGTGTGGCTTAAAGGACAGAAATTGATTTTCTCACAGTTCTGGAGACTGGAAGTCCAAGATCAACATGCCCCCAGGGCTGACATCTGCTGCTGAGCCCTCTCTCCTGTGGGTGCAGATAGCTGCCTTCTCACTGCCTGTCCTCTGTGCTCACTCAAAGAGAAGCTGTCTGGTGTTTATTCCTCTTAGAAACACATCCAATCTGATCAGATTAGGGCCCCACCCTTATGGCCTCATTTAACCTTTATTCCCCCTCTGAAGGCACTATGTTCAAATAAGTCACTTTGGGGATTATGGCTTTAACATCTGAGTTTGGGAGGATAAATTCAGTCCATAAATTGCATTAAAGATTTAAATATAACAAAACCATGAAAGTACCAGGAAAACAGAAGCAAATGTTTTATAATATGAACACGGAAAGGCCAAATGTATCATAAAATCCAGTTCATAAAGTAAAAGTACTGCATGTAAAATTTTTGTATGGTAAAAATTCCCCAATCGATACAGTAAAAAAAATTATCATAAAAAAACAAAGGGTTAAAGTTGAAAAAGGACAAAATCAGGGAGGTGTGCTGTTCTGATAGATGACTGGCAGGTGATTGAAAGGGCATGGGGGAAGCTCAGGGAAAGGATGTAATTAAGACAATAAATGACGTTAAGGTCAAAAGAATGATATTTCTAAAAGAAAATAAATAAAAATCCTGCCATTTGAGAGGCAGAAGTCCAGAGCCATGCCTCTAGGTCTGCCATCTAGTGTGCCTGGTCGAACGAACTCCAACTCTGTGGTCACCCTTCCTAGCTCCAGCTTTCTCTAGTTTACAGTTCCGTTTAACCCTTCCCTTCATTTTCGAGTCCTCTACCAGAAATGTTCATCCTTTAGAAATTAATTGATTCAAATAATAACTTTTTACAATCAAATTTAGAAATAAATTCAAAGAAAAGGAGATATGAATGAACAATTCTAGAATGGCTGTCAGATAAAAGGAGGAAAATCTTTTAATTAAATCAAAGGTGCATTTGAAAAACAAAAAGGCCCCCCACCTCGAGGAGCTGTTTGGTTGGGGCACTGTGGGCCTCCCATCGCCCTGATAATTCTTGAGAAACTTCCTCTTTCTGTTCCCAAACGTCCTTTCAGCTCTGCCAGGGAGCAGCCAAGTGGATAATGACAGGATGACATGCGGACACGCTGTGTATGTAACTGCGCCCATGAAGTCACTTCACCACAGACCAGCAGCTATGGCTCCTTCCAGGAGCTGGTCTCCCCTAGGTGACCGGCTCCTTAGTGTGGAGGGCAGCTCAGCCAGGGTCATTGCTCCCTGACTCACAGTCCATGCTTCCCCCCTAGTGATGCCACTGACTTTCTAGAACCCTGCCAAGCTAGATCCTGCTTGTTATGTTCATCTTTCACCTCTAAGTCCCAGAAACCTCTTGAGTGACTCACTAGCTTCTAGCACCAAATAAATTACTTTCTTGGTGAACTTATGCAGTGAAGGAATTTCAGCTTCCTTTGTGGAGAACTGGGATCTATCAGAGAAGAGAGGTGGTCAGAGGCAGGTGGTACACGCACCGACCTTTTGAAGAGTTTGGTTAAGTCGGGGTCCAGGTTGGATCTGGGTCATTCTAAACAAGCTCAGTGAGGGCTTGTCTCTTTCGGTGGTAAAGGTTCTTACATGGGGTGACTTAGGAATATTAAAACTCTCTTTCAAGCATCTTAGATTTACCTCTCCGTGTGCAATCAATTTTTTTTTAAAGAGAGGGGAAGGGAGGAAAAGAAACATAGATGTGAGAGAGAGAGATGGATCAGTTGCCTCTCACACATGCCCCAACCAGGGACTGAACCCCCAACCTAGACATGTGCCCTGACCAGGAATCAAACCAGCAAGCTTTCGCTTTATGGGATGACAGCCAACCAACTGAGCCACTGTGGTCAGGGCTGCAATCAACTTCTGATGTGAAAAAAACCCTTTATGCTGATGATAGTAAACAGTGGGGAATCCATTATTTTGGACACTTGACTTTAGAACTCATTCAGAGGGGAACTCTCTGTTACAATGATCATTTATTCACACATATCCTCACTCCCAGCTGGATGCTGCCTGTGGCCAAGAACCCACGGGATGAGCAGTAGCCTCTGCCCAGTGGCCAGCTGGTGAGGGTTGCCAGCATTGACTGAACCCATGCGAAGCTGTTGCTGGGACCCCAGAAGCTGAGTCTTCATCAGCTCTTGCTGCTCTGACAGAACACACAGGCTGGGTGCTTGAACAGCAGAACTTCATTTCTCCGGGTTCTGGGGCTGCAAAATCAGAGGACAGGGCACCACCACTGTCAGGTCCTGGTAAGAGCCCTCTTCCTAGTTTACAGATGGCCAGCTGCCTTTTTCTGCGGCTTCACATGGTGGGGACAGAGACAGATCCTCTGATGTCTCTTCCTGTAAGGGCACTAATCCCATTCATGAGGGTGCCACTTTTGTGACCTAATCACCTCCAAAAGCACCTCCCCCAATGCTGTCACACTGAAGACTGAGGCTTTAACATTTCAGAGGGGAGCAAACATTCAGCACATAGTATCATAATATGGGAGTATCTACCGCTAACCCTAGGGACTGTGTGTTGACCTCTAATACTTCCCAACATTAGAAGAAAGAAAAGAAAATTAAAAGAATTTCCATGCAGTGTTGGCCCAGAACTTAGAGGGGAGGCACAGCCAGGGACCATCCTGAGGGGTCCCTGGGGGAGGCTGGAAGAGGGTTTCTTGGTTGGAGTGAGCACCAGGTTTGATCTTGTCAGGATGCCAACACCTGGGGTGGCAGCCTGGCCACACTCTCTGCTGTGATCCTGCTTTGTTTTCCTGGGGTGGAGAGATGAGCAAGCATCAGAGATGCCTGTGGTTGACTCCAAGTGTTGTTGAAGAGACGGGACTGCTGAGAAGAGCAGGTGTGAGGCGCTCTGCTGTAGTCACAAGGGATAAATGCAGTGGGTGTCACCACCAGAGTGGTAATTATGTCATCTATCTTGTCTCAGAACGTGACAATAGTAATTGCAACATTTTCTCCCATCATCGAGGCTTGTAATTACAGTGCAGCCACCCAGATTCTGTGCTAACTTGGGCCATTTTAATCACCACATTTCCTCTGAAATGTGATGGTAAAATTCCACAATTGTGCCCAGGCTGCCGGTTCTTTCCTTTTTTTTTCTTTTTCTTTTTAATTTTTATTGAATTTATTGGGGTGACATTGGTTAATAAAATTACATAGGCTTCAGGGTATGCAGTTCTACAATAAATCATCTGTACAGGGGTTGGGCACAAATAACGCCCCTTTTTATTACAAAATCTTTTATTACAAAATCATAAGCATATAATTCTGTAACATAACAATATCACACTCAAGCATACCATATGACATTTTAGGTGAAATGTTCAAATTAAAACTATAAATTATTACACCCATGTTATTACTCTACCAACCACACTCAAGTAGGTGTTACTTCTTCTGGACCCTCTATATTGTATTGTGTGTTCACCACCCAAAGTCTAGTCTCCTCCCATCACCATTTATACCCCCATTGCCCACTACTACCTCTCCACACCCTCCTTTCCCTCTGGTCATCACCATATGTTGTCTGTGTGTATGAGGGTTTTGTTTTTTTACTTAATCCCTTCATTCTTTTTACCCTCCCCTCTGACAGCTGTCACTCTATTTTCTGTATCCATGAGTCTGTTTCTATTTTGATATAATTTATTTGATAGAATTTGTTCATTTATTTTGTTCATTAGATTCCACATATAAGTGAAATTATATGGCACTTGTCTTTCTCTGACTGATTTATTTCACTTAGCACAATGCTCTCCAGACCCATCCATGCTGTTGCAAAAGGTAAGGTTTCCTTTTCACAGCCATGTAGTATTCCATTTTGTGAATGTACCACAGCTTTTTTATCCACTCATCTCCTGATGCGCACTTGGGCTGCTTCCAAATCTAGGCTATTGTAAATAATGCTGCAGTGAACATAGAAGTACATATATTCTTTCAAATTAGTGTTTCAGGTTTCTTAGGGTATAATCCCAGAAGTGGAAATGTTGGGTCAAAAGGCAGTTTCACTTTTAATTTTTTGAGGAAATTCCATAATATTTTCCACAGGGGCTGCACCAGTCTGCATTCCTACCAACAGTGCACAAGGGTTCCCTTTGCTCCACGTCCTCAACAGCACTTGTTGTTTTTTGATTTATTGATGATAGCCATACTGACAGGTGTGAGGTGATATCTCACTGTGATTTTAATTTGCATTTCTCTGATGATTAGTGACATTGAGCATTTTTTTCATATGTCTATTGGCTATCTGTCCTCTTCAGAGGTGTCTATTCAGGTTGTTTGCCCATTTTAATTGGATTGCTTGTCTTGCTGGTGTTAAGTTATAAAAGTTCTTTATATGTTTTGGAAATCAACCTCTTATCAGGTGTATCACTGATGAATATGTTTTCCCATTTGACGGGTTGTCTTTTCATTTTGATGATGGTTTCTTTTCCTGTGCAGAAGCTTTTTAGTTTGATGTAGTCCCATTTATTTTTTATTTTTTTATTTTCCTTTCTCTAGGAGACATATCGGCAAAAGTATTGCTACAAGAGATGTCTGAGGTTTTACTGCCTATGTTTTCTTCTAGAATTTTTATGGTTTCATGATTTACACTTAAGTCTTTTATCCATTTTGAGTTTATTCTTGTACAAGATGTAAATTGATGGTCTAGTTTCATTTTTTGCATGTACCTGTCCAATTTTCCAAGCACCATTTATTGAAGAGACTGTCTTTACTCCATTGTATGCTTTTGCTTCCTTTGTCAAATATTAACTGACCATATAGGTGTGGGATGATTTCTTAGCTCTCTGCTCTGTTCCATTGATCTGTACACTTATTCTTATGCCACTACCAGGCTGTTTTGATTACGCTGGTCTTGCAGTGTAGTCTGATATCAGGTATCATGATCCCTCTAACTTTGTTCTTCTTTCTCTAGATTGCTGAGGACTTTCGGGGTTTTTTTTAGTTCCATATAAATTTTTGGAATATTTGTTCTAGACCCATGAAATATGCCATTGGTATTTTAAAAAGAATTGTGTTGAATCAATGGATTGTTTTGGGTAGTATGGACATCTTAATGATGTTAATTCTTCCAACTCATGAACACAGTATGTGCTTTTGTTTATTTGTATCTTCAATTTCTTTATTCAGCGTCCTATGGTTTTCCAAGTACAGGTCTTTTACATCCTTGGTTTATTCCTAGGTGCCTTATTTTTTTTGTTGTTGTTGTAACAGTAAATGGTATTGTTTTCTTAGTTTCTCTTTCTCATAGTTTATTATTGGTGTATTGAAATGCCACCAATTTCTGAATATTAATTTTGTATCCTGCTACTTCGCTGAATTCATTTACTATCTCTAGTAGATTTTGGTGGAGTCTTTAGGATTTTCTATGTTATCTGCAAATAATGCTAATTTTACTTCCTCCATTTTATTTTGGATGCTTTTCGTTTCTTCTTCTTGTCTGATTGCTATGGCTAAGTCTTCCAGTGCTATGTTGAATAAGAATGGTCAAAGTGGACATTCCTGTCTTGTTACCGATCTTAAGGGAAATGCTCTTAACTTTTGCCCATTGAGTATGATGTTGGCTGTAGATTGTCATATACAGCCTTTATTATGTGAGGTTGTCTCTATTCACACTTTTCTGAGAGTTTTTATCATAAATGGGTGCTGGATTTTATCAAATGTTTTTTCTACATCTATTATGATAAGCAGGATTTCCTTCATTTTCTTTATGTGGTGTATCACATTTATTGATTTACAGATACTGTACCAACCTTGCACCTCTGGCATAAAGCTCATTTGATCATGGTGTATGATCATGTTAATGTATTGCAGGATCTGGTTTGCTAATATTTTGTTGAGTATTTCAGCATCTATGTTCATCAGTGATACCGGCCTATAATTTTCTTTCCTTATAGTGTCCTTATCTGGTTTTGGAATCAGGTTAACACTGGCCTTATAAAATGAACTTAGGAGTGCTCCCCCCTCTTGAATTTGTTGGAATAGCTTGTATAGGATAGGTGTTAGTTCTTCTTTGAATGTCTGGTAAGATTTACCCATGAAGCCTTTTGGTCCAGGACTTTTATTTGTTGGGAGTTGTTGTTTGTTAGTTTGTTTGTTTGTTTTTAATTCCCACCCAAAGACATTCTTTCATTGCTTTTTGAGAGAGAAAGAGGAAGGGAGAGAAACATTGATGCAAGAGAGAAGCATTGATTTGTTGCCTCCTGTACACACCCTGACTGGGAATTCTACATTTCTGGACTGGGGATTGTATTCACCCAGACTGGGCTTAAACCCACAACCTGGGTATTTGCCTGACTGGGAACCAAACCTGCAACTTTTCAGTTACAGGACAACACTCCAACCAACTGAGCCACCCTGGCCAGGGCAATATTGGGAATTCTTTTGATTACTGCTTCAATTTCACTATTTGTAATCTGACTATTTAGATTCTCTGATTCTTCTTGATTTAATTTTGGAAGATGGTATGTTTCTAGGAATTTATTCAGTTCTTCCAGATTGTCCAATTTGTTGCCATTTAGTTGTTTATAATATTTTCTTACACTCCTTTGTGTTTCTGTGGAGTTAGTTGTTAACTTCTCTTTCATTTCTGATTGTATTTATTTGGTTCCTCTCTCTCCTTTTTTCTTCATGAGTTTGGTTAAAGGTTTGTCAGTCTTGTTTATCTTTTCAAAAGAACAGCTCTTGGTTTCATTGATTTTTTTGTGTTGTTTCTTTACACTCTTTGATTTCTTTCTGCTCTGATCTTTATTATTTCCTTCCTTCTACTCATCTGGGGCTTTGTTCACTTTTTTTCCAATTTCTTTAAGTGTAAAGTTAGATCATTTATCTGAGTTTTTTCTTGTTTTCTGAGGTTTCCTGAGACTGTAATGCTATGAATTTCCTTCTTGAAACTGCTTTCACTATGTCTCATAGATTTGGGGGTGTTGTGTTTGCATTTTCATTTGTTTCAAGGTAACTTTTCATTTTATTCCTTGATCTCATTGTTGACCCATTCATTGTCAATAACATGATATTTAGCCTCTCTGACTTTGTGTCTTTTTCAGGGTTGTTTTTTTTTCCTGTAGTTGATTTCCAGTTTCACACCATTATGGTCAGAGAAGATGCAGAGAAGAAAATATAATTTCAGTCTTAAATTTATTGAGATTTGTTTTGTGTCCTAACATGTGGTCTATCCTAGAAAATATTCCATGTGCACTTGAGAAGAATGTATATTCTACTGCTTTGGAGTGAAATGCTCTGGAAACATCTGTTTAATCCATCTGATCTAGTGTGTCATTTAAGGTTGCTGTTTCTCTGTTGACTTTTTGTCTAGAAGATCTATCTATTGATGTCAATGGGGTGTTAAAATTCCCTGCTATAACTATTGATCTTTCCCTTTGAGTCCATCAAGATATGCTTTATATATATTTAGGTGCTTCTCTGTTGGATGTGTAAATGTTTACAAGAGTTATATCATCTTGTTGGATTGGATTGATCTTTTTAGCATTTGTCTCTTGCTATAGCCTTTGTTTGGAAGTATATTTTGCCTGGTGTAAGTATTGTTACCCCAGTGGGGTTTTTTTTAATTTCCATTTACATGAAATATCTTTTTCCATCTATTTACCTTTAGTCTGTGTGTATCTTTTGACTTGAGGTGGGTGTCTTGTAGACAGTGTATATATGGGTCTTGTTTTCTTATTCTTTTGGCTACCCTATGTCCTTCAGTTGGAGCATTGAAGCCATTTACACTTAGAGTATTTATCTATAGGTATGTATTTATTGCCATTTTATTCTTTATAACTTGTTCATCTGTTTTTTTTTTCTTTTTTTTTCTTCATCTTAAAGAACCTTTAACATTTCTTGTAATATTTATTTAGTGAGAATGAACTCCTTTAGCTCTTCTTATCTGGGAAGATCCTTATTTCTCCTTCAACTTTAAATGATAGTCTTCCTGGGTGAAGTAGTCTTTTTTTGTTTTGTTTTGTTTTTTAAATATATTTTATTGATTATGCTATTACAGTTGTCCCATTTCCCTGCTTTATTCCCCTCTGCCCTGCACACCCCCTCCCACCACCATCTCCCAACCTTTAGTTCATGTTCATGGGTTGTTCATAGAAGTTCCTTGGCTTCTACATTTCCTATACTGTTCTTAACCTCCCCCTGTCTATTTTGTACCTACCATTTATGCTACTTATTCCCTGTACTTTTCCCCCCAGTCCCCCCTCCCCTTCCCTGCTGATAACCCTCCATGTGATCTCCATTTCAGTGAATCTGTTCCTGTTCTATTGTTTGCTTAGTTTGTTTTTGTTTATGTTTTTAGGTTCAGTTGTTGATAGTTGTGAGTTTCTTTCCATTTTACTGTTCCTAGTTTTTATCTCCTTCTTTTTCTTGGATAAGTCCCTTTTATATTTCACATAATGAGGGCTTGGTGATGATGAACTCCTTTAACTTGATCTTATTTGGGAAATGTTTTATCTGCCCTTCCATCCTCAATGAAAGCTTTGCTGGATAGAGTAATCTTGGATGTAGGTCCTTACCCTTCATGACTTCAAATGCTTCTTTCCAGCCCCTTCTTGCCCGCAAGGTTTCTTTGGAGAAATCAACTGATAGTGTGATGGGAACTCCTTTGTAGGTAACTTGTCTCCTTTTCTCTTGCTGCTTTTAAGATTCTCTCCATATCTTAAATCTTGGGTAATGTAATTATGATGTGCCTTGATGTATGCTTCCTTGGGTCCAGCTTTTTTGAGACTGTCTGAGCTTCCTGGACTTCCTGAAAGTCTATTTCTTTTGCCAGATTGAGGAAGTTCTCCTTCATTATGTTTTCAAATAAGTTTTTGATTTCTTGCTCTTGGAACAAGAGATGTTAGAACATTTAAAGTTTTCCTGGAGGTTCCTAAGCCTCTCCTCATGTTTTTGAATTCTTGTTTCTTCATTCTGTTCTGGTTGAAAGTTTATTTCTTCCTTCTGCTCCAAACCATTGATTTGAGTTGGTTCCCTGTACATTTTCCTTTATTTCACTTTTCATAGCCTTCACTTTTTCCTCTATTTTGCAACTGTATTCAACCAATTCTGTGAGCATCCTGATTACCAGTGTTTTGAACTGTGCATCTGATAGGTTGGCTCTTTGGTGCTTAGTTTTATTTTTTCTGGAGCTTTGATCTGTTCTTTCATTTGGGCCATTCTTTTCCTACACATATCTGTTAACATAGTTGGGGGCAGAGCCTTAGGTATTCACCAGGGTGGGGCAACCTACATTGCTGTATGTGAGGGAGGGGTCCAAGAAGGAACAATGCCGCTGGTTCAGCTCTCTGCCAGTTTTCAGTCACTTCTGCCACTACCCACAAGCAAGCAAATTGAACTCTTCTGGAGCTGGTTCCCTGGTGGATGGGTCTATGTATGTTCTAGGACCCTGTGGGTCTTTCCAGTGAACTCTCCTGTGAGTCTGGGAGTTTCTCCTGCCACCACAACCCCCACAGGTTTCTTCACTCAGAGATTTTGAGGCTTTATTTCCCCAAGTTGGAACCCTGGGTTGCGTGGTCTGTTTCGCTCCCCAGTTGTTCTTCCCAGTTTATCCACCTGCAAATGTGGGACCACCAGTTCTGCCAGCCACCGCCTCGCCCACCCTGCTCCTCCAGCTGGCCTTGTGGCAAGTCCTTTTCAGCCAGCTGCCAGTCTCCACTCCTTCTACTGGCCTAGATGAATGTTTCTCCTTTAACTTCTTGGTTTTCAGACTTCCATATAGTTTGATTTTTCTGTCCGTTCTGATTATTTTTGTTTTTAAATTTGTTGTTGTCCTTCTTTTTGTTGTGTGAGGAAGCACAGTGTATCTACCTACACCAGAAGTCCTCTCCACCTCTGGGTAAAGTAGTCTTAATTGTAGGTTCTTGCTTTTCATCAGTTTGAATATTTCATGCCAATTTTCTTCTGGCCTGAAATGTTTCTGTTGAGAAATCAGCCAACAGTCTTATGGGAGCCCCTTTGTATGAAACTAACTGCTTCTCTCTTGCTGCCTTTAAGATTCTCTCTTTGTCTTTAATCTTTACCATTTTCTTTATGTTGTGCCTTGGTGTGAGTCTCTTTGAGTTTGTCTTGTTTATGGCTCTGCACTTCTTGAACTTGTGTATCTTTTTCTTTCACCAGGTTAGGGAAATTTTCAGTCATTATTTCTTCAAATAGGTTCTTCATCCCTTGCTTTCTCTCTTCTTCTTCTGGTACCCCTATGATGCAGATGTTGTTACACTTCATGTTGTCCTCAGGGTCCTTTAAACTCTCCTAATATTTTTAATACTCACATGAGGATATGTTTTATTAATTTTAGGTAGAGTGGAAAGGAGATAGAGAGAAACATCAATGTGAGAGAAAAACATTGATTGGTTGCCAACTGGGGATTGAACCTGCAACCCAGGCATGTGCTCTGACCAAGTATTGAACCCTCACACTTTTGGTGCACAGGACAATACTCCACACAGCTGAGGCACTCAGCCAGGGCAAATGTCTTCATTTTTTAAGGTTTGGGTTTTTTTGGGGGGGGGGTTGTTTTGTTTTGTTTTGCTACTGTTTGGTATTTTCTGCTCCTTTGTCTTCCACAATTCTGCCCTGACCTTTCCAGGTAAGGTCACCTGGAGCCCAGAGGGTGAATTCCTGTGAGGGGAAGGCATCAGTCAGGTTCATGGGAAAGTAGGTGGAATGGCCCCCACCCCAAAGTTACACCACTCAGTCGCTGACCCCCCTGAGTCTTCCCAGGCTCTACACCCCAGTCCAGGCAGCCAACTCCTCAGCAGGTCATGAGTGCTGCATGGTGGGGTGATTGCTTTTCCCCAGGCTGATGGTGTAGGGAGGGGAGTGCTCCACTCAAGGAAGGATATCACTTGAGGTGTTGGAAAGGCACTCAGCACAGGGATCCTGGCACCTGTTTTCTCAGCTCTCTCCCCAGAGCCACAAACCCCAGTCTCTCCTCATACAATTCCTGTCCATTCTACCCTCTCTGTGCCAGAGCACAGGGTGAGTGGCTGTGAATGCGATTTTGTGCATTGGCCCTTTATAAGAGAGCCTATGTCTCTAGGAGACTCCTTCCCTGCTTGGTGGACAATTCCCAGTGATTTTCACAGCCAGAAGTTATGTGGGTACCTCTTCCCACCTCTGGCGCTGTGGGCTGAGGAGCCCAGCATTGGGCTGAGACCCCACTGAGATATCTCTCCTGAACCTCAGCCGCACCCCTATGGGAGTGGGGTCAGCCCTTTACACATCTCCGCCCTTCCTACCAGTCTCAGTATGGTTTTATCTGTAAGTCCTTGGTTATTAGACTTATATTCAGCTAGCCCTCAGTTGGTTATTCAGGTTGATTGCTCTATATTTTAGTTGTAATTCCAGTTTGGTCCTGGGAGGAGGTGAGTGTAACATCCACCTAGTCTGCCACCTTGTTTGTTCTTGCCAGTTCTTCTCAACATCTGTTTTCTTGGAAATTTTAATAGTTCAGTAGTGAGGAGAGGAGGCAGGGATGCTCTGGGCAGTGTGGAACAGAGGACATCAGGTAAAGCAGACTCGAAACTTGGTGAGACAGTCTACACAGTAAGGGAATTTTATATTTCCAACCAGGCAAAAATTTTCATTTTGAATGTGGATCATCTGTTTTGTTCAAAAATGGCAGCTATTTTACAGGATTTGGTACTGTCTACAACTCATACTTTATATATATTGAAGGTTACTTTCAATTGTAAAAGTCAACCTAGGGCTGATTCAGAAAGCCCTCCCACTGAACCTAAGAGCAGGTTTAGGTGAATTCGTGCCCAGACCCCAAGCAGTGTGGTGTGTAAGGAGGTTGCCTTTCATTATAAGAACATAAAGATGCTCACTACAAGTATTTATCCATTCAGATCACAGTCCAACAAACTTCAGGGGTTATGCAAGATACTTCGATTAATACAAGAATAAAGGGCCATGGGACACTATGAAATAAAAGGGCTGAAGGCTAAGGAAAAGCTCCCTTGCCCTGGCCAGTGTGGCTCAGTTAGTTGGAGCATCATCCCATAACCAAAAGTTTGCAGGTTCAATTCCTGGTCAGGGAACACACCTAGATTATGGATTCAGTCCCTGGTCTGGGAATATATGATCCCTGGTCTGGGCGCATACAGGGGGCAACCAATTGATGCTTCTCTCTCACATCAATGTTTTTCTCTCTCCCTCCCTTTCTCTCTAAAAGCAATGGAAAAAAGTCCTCGGGTAAGGAATAAAAAAAAAAAAAAAAAGAAAAACTCCCTTAATTCCTTTGTTGTAAGATGACTTCCTTGCTCTTAGATCATCCTTTATGTCTCAATAATTTGAGTGCATCTAGGAAATCAATATTGCATGGAAGCAACTTTTAAACTGGGTGCTTGTGACCTCATTACGCATTCGTTCGTGTTATGTAGGACTCCACTGTGAATGTGGTTGTAAGTAAGCAGATGCATCCGTGACCCTGGAGGTGATCTAAGAACAGTTGCTTCTCTTGAAAGAGAAACTATGGCATCAGGTGCAGTGTCACCTTTGGAGGTGACAGAAAAATCCCCACATTAGACCTGTGTCAAACCAGCAAGGCCAGACACTAACAGCAGAGTTAGCAGGGGTTGCAGACACGGGGCTGCCAGGGAGGCAGACATGCTGATGTGAGACAGGAACATGGCACAGCCCCATCTTTCCACCACCTTCTGTCCCCAGAGCCTCATTTTTGAGCCCCCTCCTCCTGTGCTTGGGTCCCAGTGAAGAGTCCCCTGGCCAGTGCTCTTGGGAAATTGAATGAGTCAGATCCACCCACATAGACCTGACAAAAGTATCCGAACTAGTAAACTGATGAAGGGGAAGGAAGCTCTAATCACAGTTTAGCTAGTCAACTTCGGACCAGTGGATCATGCTGGTGAAAGATAAACTGAGGCACATGAAAATTATTCTGCAAGAGTTTATCGGAGCATGCATTGGCTGGAACCAGGCAGCACAAAACGGCTAGAAGTGCCCCACCAATGTGAGCTACAGCAAGGTTTCTACAGAGGAGGTGGAAACAAAGCAGAGAAATTACCTTATTGGTTAGAGCCCAAGTAGTTACCTTATTTACAGAAGACTAGTTGGCTGTTTGTGATTCATTGTTCCTAGTTTCCCTTTCTCAGGTCCCAGGGCAGGCAGTGGCTTGGGTTCCAGTTAGCTCACTTGGGCCACCATGCACTAAAGCCACCTTGGTCTGATGACCTCCTTGTTTAGAGACTTTGACAGTGTGTGGGTCACAGCCAGGGGAGGAGAGTCTTCAGGTGACATTGGCCAGGGCGTGGGGGAGAGGAAGCAGATCCCAGCTGAGGAATTTACGTGGGAGGGTTTCCTCGGCCAGACTCCATGGAACGACCTAAGAAACTTTAGGTGCAAGACTTGCCTTCTGGCTGTGTGAGTTCCCCGGGCACCAGCCTAAGGAGAGAGGGTGCAGGCTCGCCCAGCAGATGAGAACCTTCCTGCATGAGGGAGCTCTGGTTTTCATGATCAACTGATCAGGTGCAGCAGAAGCCCAGATTCTGTGGCCAGGCTGCTGTCCATCTGAGTCTGGCCTCTCTCCTGCTGGTGATGTACCTTGGGCACATTTCATAAGTTTTGTGCCTCAGCGTCCTCATCTGGAAAGTGGCTTTGAGAGTGTTACTTGGAAGAGCTGAATGAGTCATTCACACGATAATGGAGCCAGCACAGTGCCTGGCTCATCAAGATCCTCCGTGGCTGTCAGCCATTGTTTGTACTAATGGTTGTATGTGGTTGTCCCCTAAACTTGTAGAATATGGGTCACGTGCAGGAGGGGGTTCACTCTTAGCCAGAAAATAGTGTTTGGGGGCCCAGAGCCTGGGGACTTGCCTCTGGATAAAGGGCACAGGTTTTCCAAGGTTACTGACCCCGTGCAGGGACTGGGTGGAGCCATCAGACACCGTGTCTCCTTGCCCATCATGGGCACACAGTGGTGAGCAACTGCTCTTTGTGGGATAATGCCAATCATTGTAGTAACTTTATAACATTTGAGTCTTCTCATTTGACCTTCTAGAGGGCAAAAACCTTGCCCTATTCTTTCCCCTATATTCTCTCAATATATACTTCCTGGATGACATAACAAGGTTTGTAGAGAATTCAGAATAAACAGAAGCACATCCAAAAAATGAAATAGATGGAAACAGTGAAGACTGGAGAGGGGATGGTGAATAGACGAGGCCTTCCTGAACAAAGCATCTGGAAGAGCTCACTGAGGTCAGTGACACAGGCCTATGGGTCTTGGAGGAGGAAGGTACAGTTCCAACACCACAGCCTGTCATGTCTGCTGGCCTGAGCAGCCACTAATGGTGCCTCTAGGGGAAGTCAGAGGTTGTCCTAATCTGGTGGCCACGAAGGAGGCACAGAAAGCACCTGGGGCAGGAGAGGAGGGAGGCTGTGACTGAGGCTGTGAGACAGCACTGGCTTTGTTTGGGAGGTGGCAGGGAATGTGCTGCATGCAGGGCACAGCCTCCCGGGCTCCCCGACCGCTCACTGTGGCTCTTGTTGCCATTCCCACTCTCTTCTGCGCCTGCGCTGCTGCGTGGGCCTCAGGGTCACTCCTCTGGCCCCCGCAGGCCTGTGCTGCCCTGGGAGAGTCCGCATGGGTGTCCTGTAAGCCACTGCAGATGTCAAACACTCCCACTCTACCCAATACCATTTACTTAGTATCTAAAATACTGCCAATGGAGTGATTAGAGGTAAAATTGTAGACTTTTAGAGTTAAAGGGACCCTCAAGATATCTAACACTCCTGAATTTTACAGATGAGGAAACTGAAGCTCAGAGAGGTTGAGTTACTTACCCTAGATCACACAGCCAGCTTAGGGGCACAGAGGAAACTGGAAGTCTGATGTCTGTTGTACCCCTTACTCCATTCCACACTCCCAACAAATGCAGACTTTGTCAGAGTTTAGCTGACTCATCAGCTCAACTTTTAGTGGTTTTACTTGAGGGAAAAATTTGTTACACATCTCTTCTGCAGTTATTTGTAGGAGTCTATCTGCTGGAAACCAGAAAAATTTCTGTGAAATTTTGGAAGATGGGCCATTTGAAAACCTAGAGGGAATGTGTGTGGCTTGTATGTACTGAAGGCTGTACATGGTTTCGTTCATTTGTGGGGCATTCTTGTCATTCCTGAGAAGATTTAGGTGTCTTTGAATGCACTGTCACACATCACCCAAGCCTCTAACATGCTGGCCATGGAACAGCTCGGTGGTAGGATGGCTCCTGCACAGGCCATCCGCTGGTAAGGCAGTGAGCCGGTAATGTCACCTGCCTTGTAGCATACACTTCAAGTCCTGCCCTCTCCCAACCAGCTCCTCCTCTGGGCTCCTGCACTGAAGCTCAGGGCCTGCATCAGTGCACAGTCACCATGTGTCTGTCCGCCGGCTTCAGGCAAGCCTGGAAGGAAGGCCACGGGGACATGATGCAGACACCAGCCCGCAGTGTCCGCGTCATTATAGATTAAATGAGACATTCACACAAGCTACCGAGTCTGGTGGAGGAAAAACAACAGCATGACTTTTCTCTCAAGGGGAGCAAAAGCCCGAGGCCTACACCATGACAGGCGTTGATTGGGTTTCTCCCCACATTACATGATGGTCCTCATTTACTATGCACAGGTTTGCTTTAGGGGGTTACCTTTTACAGACAACAAAGGAGATGATGCCACTAATGACATCACAGAAAGATATTTGCAAATGAAAAAGGAAAAGTGGGTGAACCTCTTACATTGGTCCTTGCAAGGTTTAGCATGGATTTTAGGAAGTTACACTAAGCACTTGCTGTCTCAAATCAGGGTGAGGGGGTTTTAGCAAAAGCAATACTCAAAGCAGCCTAGGTACAAATGCAGGCCTGATTCCCCACGGGAGAACCCATCCGTGGGCGTGGGTCCTGTGCATCTCCGAGGGGAGCTGGGCCCATGCAACACAGAACAGTCTCCCACAGGGACAGAGCTTTCTGCTCGGGGACTGGCCCTCTCGAGCTGAATCTTGTGCCTGTGCCACGTAACTTACATGTCTGTGTTATATATGCATTGTGCTTATAATGTATATTGTACTATGTGGGTCATGCATGTGGGTTACAATAAGAAAATTAATAATAATAATAATAATTTTAAAAATGCAGTCACACTGGCTTGGCCAGGGCCAGCAGTCTGCTTCATTCATCTAGAAACAGTCTTGGAGAGTGACTGTGGGCTGCTGGCCTGCAGCCTCCACTCGTCACTCCCCAGAGAGGAGAACAGGGATGTCCCAAGTTGGCTCCAGGTCCTCCAGGTAGTACTGTCCTGCCATCTGGAGCAGCATCTCTTTCCTTGAAGGCAGGTGTCTCCTCAGGTTCGCACAAAGCCTCCCTCCAGTCTGAGCATGGCCTTGCCTTTGGCCACACCCATACCCACACCCTCGGGCTTGTCCACTCTCCACATGGCCACTTGGAACCAGACCCTCACCCTAACCCTGTGCTGTGTCCCCACAGGTGTCCCAGGCCGCCGCAGACCTCCTGGCGTACTGTGAGGCCCATGTCCAGGAGGACCCTCTCATCGTCCCTGTGCCTGCGTCGGAGAACCCGTTCCGGGAGAAGAAGTTCTTCTGCACCATCCTCTGACTCTGTCTGTGATGAGGCACCTCCTTTTCCAGAATGCCCCATGAGGGCCCATATGTGCATAGCTTTAGGGAGCCCTCTCTGTCCCTGCTCATCCCTGCCCAGCCACGATCCCTGGAGTCAGTCTCATCTGTCCCTTGGTTTTCTTCATTGCACTAATTTCACTTTTTCTTTTCATTTTCAAGTTATTTTCATTATTGGCAAAGAAAATAGATATTTCTGAAGCTAAATAACAAATGCCAAGTAAAAATAAGTATGGATTTCAGGGCTCAAATTTTTAAACATCAGTTCTCAAGTTTAAATACATCCAGTTAATATATTTCATTGGATAATTTATTGAAAGGCTATACCCAAGAATCCCCATTCCCAATAATTCAGCATCAAATAAGAGCACTTTGACCAACTGAAATACATGGGTAAAATTTTCACCTCCTTTCCTGGAGAAAACAGTTCTGGAAGGCCTCTGTTCCTGCTTTTGCATCATCCTGTTAAAAAGGAAACAACCACCCTGGCCAGGTAGCTCAGTTGGTTGGAGTGTCGTTCCCATTCACCAAGGTTGCAGGTTCAAGCCCCAGTCCAGGCACATACAAGAAGCAACCAATGAGTGCATCAATGAGTGGAACAACAAATCGATGTTTCCCTCTCTATCTCTCCCCCACACATGTCTTCTCTCTCTCTCTAAAATCAATCAACAAAAAAATTTTTAGAGAAAGGAAACTACCCACAGCATCAACAGGCTGTTTTATAATCCTCTCCTGAGGATACATTTATTGATTTTAGAGAGAGAGAAACGAAGCAAGAGAGGAACACCAAAGTGAGAGAGAAACATTGATCGGTTCCCTCCTGTATGTGCCCTGACCAGGAATCAAACCCACAACCTTTCGGTGTACAGGATGACGCTACAACCAACTGGGCAACCTGGCCAGTGCACGTCAACAGTTTTCTTAACTTGCGTGGCCCAGACCCTGCCAAGAGCCCAGCCCCCTGTATTCCACCAGTTGTCACTGATCACCCCGGAGATGGTCCTTCCACAGATGTAGATGTGGGGTGCACACTGGAGCAAGCTGAGCTGTGCATGCACACAGTGACTCAAGCTGCCAAAGGTGCCACCTCCCCTCGCCACACAGCACCTCTGCCTGCTTCCCTGACTGGCTCCTCCTTGTGAGTCTAACTCAGGCAGTGTTAATGAGTGCCATTCTGGGCCTGACACAGGGCCCTTTGGGGTTTCACTGTGGTGGCCCTGCCCCAGAGGAGTGAGTCACAGGAACAGCAGATCTGGGCATGGACAAGTATTTACTTACTTAATCCTCCAACAATAAATAAAAGTCATGAGCATATGTGTTTTAAAGCAAGGGAAACTGAGGCACAGAAAAATGATGGTTTCCCCAGGGTTATTATAGGTGGTAAGCAGGAAAACTGGGGCTTGAGCGCAGGCAGCCTGGCCTGAGCCCTGTCCAAACCCCTGGGCTAGGCTGCCTTCCAGGTCTACCTGTTTGCAGGCAGGCAGACCTACAAACAGCTGTGAGGAGGCAGGTTGGGCCTGTGTTCCCGCAGTTCATGGAAGATGACACATGGTTGCCCCAGTAGGAAGCCAATCAACTCTCTTTTTTTCTGAGACAAACTTGCAGGCCCTTCCAAAAACACACTTCACACCGTGCTGAAGAAAGAAGAAACTACCCCGCAAGGACATAGAGCACCTCGTCTTTCCCATTGTTGGGAAACGGCCTCTCTCCCTGGTCCCAACAGGGCTTGCTCCACAAGCAAGCCATTGTGTTCCTGAGATGTTCTAACCTGCGACATGGGGATAATGGTGATATCTCCTCCTGCCTTCCTGTGCAGGAGGACTCAGAGAGGTGCTACAAAGATGAAAGCTGTGATTATCATGTAAAACAAACACATGTACTGAATGCGAAGCTGTAATATAGGGAAGACTGCATGGCTTCAAAGATGCCATAGTTCCAATTTTCAGAACAATTAATGACTCGCCACCCTTGTAAATGGTTCTAGTACATTTTCATTCTTTGCTTCTTTTGTTGAAACCCATTCTCAGCTTCATTAAAGCTCACTGGTAATACTAGTGTTATTGCATTAAGACCTCAGGTCCTCTCTCTGTTTGTGACCAGGGTCTCTTTAGCCTGTGGCCCCCATCAACACCATTAACCTGATAAAGCACAATCCATAAAAGCACATCAGAGAAGCTGACAAAGTGGGACAGCACAGAAACTGGCTAAATTGGGTCAAGAAAAACAATGTGCTTCCCATTCCCCTGTTTGTTTTTACTTGTTCTGTCCGTCCACGTTCTGCCTGCCTTCTCTCTCCCTTCCATTCCTTCAGGACGTCTTTTGTCCTTTACCATACCTTTTCCTTCCAAACCTGTCACCTTTGTGTGGCTCACCCTGTAGTGTCCCTGAACTCAAAGTCATCTTCTTAAAGGTAAGCTCAGCCTTGTAAGCTATGAGATACACAAACGTGTGACTGGTCCCCTCCCCCTTCTTGCTACCATCAGGAGGTAAATGGCATGGAGTGCTCCTGTGGTAGGCAGTTGTCACTGTGCCATTGGGTGCGTGTTTCCAGTTTGGCTGTCCAGCATCTGACCCCCCCTTCCCGTAGGAAGGAATCACCCCTTATACATTGAGTCAGTGAGAGGCAGTGTCCCCCCCACCCATGGATGCTCAAATGGAGAGGTCTTCCCTATGTTTCAAGTGCACCCCCTTTCTAGCACTGGCTGAGTGCCGAAAGGGAGTGCCCAGTCACCCAGGGTGAGCTACATGGACACCCTGCTTGGAATGTGACCCCAGAGCCAGTGACAGAAATGACAGCATGCTGAGATTTATTTCATGGGAGCTGTGGTGGTTGGGAACAGCTGTGGCCCAGCAGGTGTCCAGAACTGCTGTGTCCCTTGGTAACAGTGCAGGGGTGGCAGAGTCCTGAGCTGAGCTTTTCTGCTGGTTCCTTGGCCCCAATGAGCTGCCTCAGCTCCCACCCATTTTCCTGAGTTTCCTTCCTAGCTTTCTGTCAACTCTTTGAGCCCCCAAATTCCATTCAATAAATTCCTTACTATTCCCTGAAATAGCTTGGGTGGGATATAATATATGACCTAAAACTCCACTCCAAGGTGTGTACGTAACAGGAATGTGTGCTTATGTTCACCAGAAGAAGTAAGCTATGTTCGTAGCAGCACTATTCACAATAACCCCAAACTGGAAGGCACCCACATGCTCACATTGAATGGATAAACCGATAACGGAACATTCACACGTGGAATCCCACAGGGCAATGAGAATGAACGAACAGTCGTGCAGCCACATGCTGCCGTGTGGCATGGAGCTCGAGGCAAGGCACATCCGTGCTATGTGGTTCCATTTCCATGGAATGTGAGACCCGCACAGCCCTCTTTGCTGCTGGTGGGGGCTGCCAGTTACTATCCAGGGGCTTGGTAGCCACGAGGAGCACAGACGGGGCTTCTGGGTGTTCTGTTTCTCCTGTCCAGTTTGTGAAAATTCTTTGAGCCGTACACATTCCAGGTGTGCACTTTTCTCTACTTATGTTATACTTCAAATAAAAGTTGGTTTTTGTGGTTAGCAGTCAAGAATCCTGCTTTCGTTTTGTTTTTGTTTGTCTTTTTGGCACTTTGCTCAACCTTTACTGCTCTTCAGGTCTAAATTCATCGTGGGGCACTTCAGAGTGTATCTGGCAACATTTTGAAATAGGAAGTACTTCTGATCCACAGCTCTCTGGACAGAGAACAGGCTTTGAGCAGCAGGCGACAGTACCTTGTGAACAGGGCCTGTGAATGCCAGGCTATGGAACTTGTGTGTTTGGGGAAAACAGTGAGGAATCCCACTGGGATTTCCCACTCAGAGCTTCCTCTTTGTAACTGAGGCAGGTGGCATCCTCCCAGCTCCTCCTCCCTCTGACTGTCAGGAATGAATGGAGTGGGTAGCTGTCACAAGGCCAAATATCAGACTCCACCTCCCAGGAAGGAATCGCACCCAGGCCCCAGCTGGCTCAGTGATGATGTGTCTTCTGTATGTAGCCCGGTCACCCCAGCCAACCACCCAGGTAAATGCCTCCGTTGACTCTTTGCCATCCGGTGGCTGTCAGCCCCCTCCCAGACCTCTGCAGGTTTCTGAGCGTTCACTAGGCCATCGCCTTTGCTCTCAGCTACCATGTGGCCTCTGCCATTTTCGTAGCTCCGACAGGTTCGGTCCCGGGAAGGGCGCATGACGCCTGCTCCGTGAGTCATTCCACACGCCTGCCTGCCCAGTGGAGCTCCACCACCTCCGAGAGCCCCGTCGCAGCTTCCCTTTGAGGGGGCCGGGAGAGGGGAGCAAACCGCAGGTCAGAAGGAATTTCATCCGGTGCCTGTTCAAACTGGAGATGAAAATAATAATGACAACTAAAGTTTCTGTCCCGAGAAGAACGTGGATTTTGCTAGTAGATTAGACTGACTCTGTTTACACTTCCGTAGCCCTCTGCACACCAGGGCGGTGAGAAGGCACCAGACCGCGGCGGGTTTCGGGGAGCACAGGAGACGCCCCCAGCCCTGCCCGGTTTCCGCTGGGTCTTCTGGGCAGCACACCGCTGTGCTCACGGGACGCAGAGCCCGGAGCTGCACCGGGGAGGGTGCGGCCCAGTTTCGGCGTTTCCGGAGAGAAGTGTGGATGGGCCGTGCCCACCCTCAGCCACTCCTAGCCACTCGCCTGCAAAGGCTCCCCGCCTCCAAAGCCCGCCAGCTCTGGCCCGGTGTCCTCTCCAGAGCCACCTTCGCACCTCAGTCCCCCACAGACCCTGTGCCCCAGCCTCAGCGGCGTTCTCGGGCCCGCCTCCGGCCCTGCTCCCTGCTGCCTCAGAGCCTTCGCACCACCGCCGCCTCCACTGCCTCGCACGCGCCTTCGCGGGCTCTGCTGCTCGTTTGTCTCAGGCGAGCGCCGGCCAATAGTTCCCGCCTGTCCCGCCCTCTCCGGCCCAGTCAGGCCCGTGCGTGTGTGCCGGCCCCGCGGGGGCGCTGTCCCCTCAGCGCCGTGCTTTGCCGCCGTCTGGTTCGTGCGTGCGAGCTGCGGGCGCCGGTCCGGCTTCACTCGCTCTATCCCCAGCGCCCGACGTCACCCGGCACGTGAGAGGCACTGGATGAGCAGCAGCCACAGAAATGAAGGAAGGTCACCACTCGACCTTTTTGACACTGAGTGCGTCTTAGGGTTCCCCACGAGCGAACCGTGGGGGTGGGGGGCCCTCAGAAGACCTTGTGAGGCGGTCACCAGGGGAGGAGGGAGGGCAGCCCCATCCGCGCCGGCGTGGTGTACCTGAGGGGTTAGGCGCGCAGCGGGGGAGCTCGCGTTGGAGCCTCAGGACTGAGATGAGCGTTCTGAGATGAACTTACAGAACGTTGGCTCTCTACCTTCCTCAGACGCATGCGAGGCGGTAAGTTCTGATGGAGCCACTGGCCCGGTGGCTGGATGCGAATCCCAGTCACTCCTGACGATGCCACCCTACAGCCGTCTGCCTCGAACCACGGCATCTCAGAGACGCAGGCTTTTCCCCTCCACCACAGGGAAAAATTAGCCACTGGGAAACCTTGAACGCGCTCTTGACTTCATGCTACAGTTATGCTGTGCACACACCTCCATGCTGGGCAGGGGGAGGCTGTTGGACCGTGGGCATGAAGGCCCGGGAGGGCCGTTCGTGGGTGTTCCGTGGGGAGGGAACCTGCTGTTATATGGCCAGGAGAGTGCACAAGTATTCATTCTCTGACTTGATTTTCCAAATCACTTGGTAAAATTCCTACCGACTACTGAAGCTATACGTTATTGATTATATTTTATTTTATTGCTTAATTTTAAGTTGGACTTCATTCAACTCGCTTCTAAGTGGACCAATCCCTGGGGCAGAGTCATTGTCCCTGCTGCATTGTCACCGGTGCTGCTCTGGTGATCCCTGTTTCCTGGTCTCCTGATCGAATGATCGCTTGTCTCATTGTGGCCCTTACTGGTCTGTCACACTTGGAAATACACACACATCAGCCCCTCTCTAGTGAAAATGAAACAGGAATGGGAAAATGAAGAGAGGATGGGCCCCTCTGATGGATAAATAATGATTGAGCCAGGAGGTTGTAAGGAGAACACACACCAGAGCACCAAGAAGCCTGGGCTTTGAGTCAGAGGGACTTGGGTTCAAATCCTGATTATCCCCCTTCCCAGCCCTGCCACTGCACTAAGCTTTCATTTTCTCACCTGGTAAAATGAGGATAATAGCGCCTGTTTCATAGGGGGCTCTTGAGGATTACATGAAATAACGTAAGTAGTGAGCACTACCTGGCACGTAACACACACTCAACAAACAGGGACTCTGTTTACCTCGTTAGCAACTGCTGTGGAAACAAGACCAAATAGAGAGAGACTCCAAATTTAAAATGAGACATTGCTATTTACCGAAGACACATCAAAAAAGGGAGAGAAGGTAAAACCTGCCAGTCAGTAGCCAGGCACCTGTCACATTCCAGCGCCTGCACACATCAGAATTACAGGCTCTTTTCTACATGAACATAACCTGTGCCCCCCACCCTCCACCTTCCAGGAACCCCCTTCTAGAGAAGGGACCTCATGATATACAGGGAAGACAAGACCTCATGGTAATCAGTTCAGGAGCTCCAAGTATGTGGTCAAACATTCAGGGTCTCTGAAGGGACAAGTGTATTTACCCAAGGAAATAACCCATTAAGGGCCTCTCTGGTGGCCAGAACTTAGTAACTTCTGAGTAGTGCTGCCCTTTTGTGGTGAGCTGACTTTACCACTACCTTCTTTGGGTTTTCACCTTTGACAGTTTTGACTGAATACACACTGGAGCCCCAAAGGCTGGCCCCACAGGGGACAGAGGAAGAGCTGTTGTGGCCCAGGTGGGGCTGGCGAGGAGCGTCTACTTGCTGCTCAGCCTGACGCAGGGCAGGTGTGGGGCTGTAGGAACCACTCGGGGTTCTCCTAGTGCAAGTCTGCTGTCAGGGTCCAGGCACAAATTGCTTAATTATTGTTACAGGCTGAGCTGTGTCCTCCTCAAATTCATGTGTCAATGTCCTAACCCCTAGGCCTTCTGAACGGGACTATAGTTGGAGTCAGAGTCTTCACAGAGGTAAACAAATTAACATGAGTTCCTAACGGTGGGTGCTAACCCACTGTGACTGGGGTCCTCATAAGAAGAGGAGAGGAGACATAGACACACACAGGGAGGGGACCATATGAGGACACAGGGAGAAGGTGGCCATCTGCATGCCAAGGAGAGAGGCCTCAGAAGGAACCACCCTGCCAACATCTTGATCTCAGACTTCTGTCCTGCAAAACGGTGAGAAAATAAATGTCTGCTGAGTTGGCTACCCAGTCTTTATGTGGTACTTTGTTACGGCAGCCAGAGCAAACTAATTCACTTTTCAAATCCTTATATAGAGCTTGCCAGGTGCACTTTGAAAATAGGTCCACTTAACAGCCCTGTGAGGACTAGGAGGAACCCATTTTAAAGATGGCAAAATGAGGCACAAAGAGGTCAAGTGTCTGCCTTGTTACCCCAGAGGAAACAGGCAGAGCTGGAGCCTGGGCCATCGAGTGCCAGAGAGCCTTCTCTGAACCACTTGGCTCTGCCACTCCTTGGAGTATGTGGGAACAAGCTGATCCCAGGGTTCAAACGAAAATCATGGGCAGCTGAACAGGGGCCCAAGGAGTGTGCGGCCTTTGGCAGGTGATGCTGCAGAAACCCAGTTGGTGGTCCTCATGGGGTCAGGAGACATGGGTATGGGACATGTCAATCTTCACTTGCTGGAACACAGCTATGCAGCAGGGTCACAGGGCCAAACCCTAGTCGTGACAGACCTGACTAGAGCAAAACTGGGATTCGTGTAATGTCTGGACAAGTAGAATTTTCCAGAAAAGAACTTGGGGTGGAGACCACAGTGGAAGGCTGATCCTTCAAACTGGGACACACAGCAGGCAGGAAAATGCAGGCTGTGAACACCAGGCCAGAAGCCTCAGAGCAGAACGTGAGCTGGGGACAGTGGGCAGAAGGACATCACAGATTTTCAGCAGGGGGATGGGTACTGTAGGAAGGGTGGGGACAAAACCCTAGAGCAGGGGCCAAGGCTACTTGAGCAGAGGCCAGAGCTGACTGAGACTCGGGAAGCCCAGCTCGGGGGGGCGGAAGAAGCGAGAGCTGGAACAGTGAGAGAAAAACTCTGTGGGGACCCCAGCATCCTCTGGGAGTGTCCTTTTCTGCCTGTGAAGGTGGCATCTGTTTTTATTAATTTTTCTGAAACTTATTGCTGAGACCGGACTCAACCCGCTAACAGAGAAAGGCTTGGAAAAGGTTTACTACTTCAAGGCAGAGAAGCTCCAGAAGCAAGCAAGCTCCAGTCTGCTGACAGCAGAGCACCTTGGAAGAGAAGCAGCTTCAGAGGCAGAGAGTTCGACATTCTCCACCCCAGAAACAGACTCCCTGGTCCTTCAAACGCCATTATCTTTTTGCTTGTTGATGGCTAGCATTTTGTAAACAACATCCAAGCAAGCTATTTTTTCTGAAAAAGGCAATTACTTCAAGAGCTGAACTGCTAAGCATCTTGGTTGAAGACCACTCCAATATCAAGTAGCCTGGGTTCGGAATCTGTAATGATTTCATCATGATAGACTTTTATAACACTCTTTTTACATTATAACACTTTCCTTTCTATAATACAAATGCTGGCAAAGTTACATTAAGATACACATATTCCATTAATTGTGAGGACTAATAGAAAATAAGGCCCCCAGACCTATTGAGAGTAAATGAAGGACTCATTAAGAAAACAGAGCATGGCCTTGGCTGGTGTGGCTCAGTGGACTGAGTGCTGGCCTGTGAACCAAAGGGTCGCTTGTTCAATTCCCAGTCAGGGCACAAGCCTAGGTTTCAGGCAAGGTCCCCAGTAGGGGGTGCTCAAGGGGCAACTACACATTGATGTTTCTCTCCCTATCTCCCTCCTTTCCCCTCTCTAAAAATAAGTAAATAAAATCTTAAAAAATAAATAAATAAAACAGAGCTCAGCTCTGGCCAGGCAGCTCAATTGGTTAGAGTGTCATCTCGATGGACCAAGGTCATGGGTTTGATCCCTGGTCAGGGTACATGCAAGAATCAACCAATGAATGCATAGATGAGTGGAACAACAAATTCATGTTTCTCTCTCTCTCTTCCTCTCTTCCTCCCTCTCTCTGAAATCAATAAATAATTTTTTAAAACAGAGCTTAAGATTTATCAGTATAATATTTATCTTTAAATACACAGAAGTGATTAATTCATTAGTAATCAGAGTGAGTCAGATATTTATAATATATATTATATTTTTAGCACTCAGATAACAGGAATATATTTCCAAGAGTTTATTTGCTCACCAAAGTCTTTATTAAATTGCATATAATTAATGTGAATTTTCACCACATTTTACTTCAACACAGCTATGTAAATTTTTTAGAGTATGTTTGTTTACTGAACTACCAAATGTAGTAATAAACTATTGTTACAGTCTTTGCTTTAACTGGGAGAAGAAAAATAGGAATTCTGGAGAAGAAATTCTTTCTAACAGCTAGCCAAGTGAAATGTGCATAACAAAAGCAACCTATGCCCAACTAAGAATTCTAATTTTACAGTAATGTGCCGTCAGTGTCTGTTTCATAAACATTAGACCACACCATTCCTATCAGTTATGAGCTTGTTGTTTTCAGGCCCTAATTAATCTAAGTGATTTTTTTAAAGTTTTATTATCAATGCGTGTGCTGAATGTGGCTTGTCCAGTGTTTGAATTTGTGCCAGAAAGGCTCCGGACCACATAAAATGGTAGAAACGCCCAGAGCAGCTGGCAATCCCTGAGCATTTGTGAGCATGTGTGACAGGATTCTCCACTGTTATTACTCCGACTTCACAGGTGAGGCAACTGAGCAGTGGCGTGCTGGTGAGTGGCAACAACCGTGCTAGGGAAGGGGCCAGGTACCAATCTGCAGCATGTGCCAGTTCCCGGGGTGTAAATACTCCCATCAAGTTACCACGGGACAGCAATGGGCTGGCAAAGGTCTTGAAAATTTAGCAATTGGTTGTCACTGGCCAATCAAGTCACTTGCTCATATTCACAAAACCCAAGCAGCAAATAATAGAGCTGTGATTTGAACCAGGGAGTCTGATGTCAGAGCCTGTGTTCTCATCCAACTTTTAGGAAGAATAATCCACAAGGGGTCCCATCACTCCCAAGGCTGTACCTGAATGTCAGCCATGCTGAGGATGGGTAAGTGCCCAGCTGCTCTCACCTGCAGCTTCAGTAAGGGAGAGGAGGAAAAGCAGATCGTATAACATAATGAATTCTAAGGGGAAGAAAAATTGGCAGAAATTGTCAAGGGACACCCCTTAAGTTTGAAGAGATGCTATAGAGCTTTGTTTTTGTTTTTTAATATAAGAATGTCCTGTTCCAGAGGGCACCATAGGTGGTGGGGCAATTAAGCGGCCTTTATTTGTGGTGCCTTTGCACCTGCCTCCTATTGGGGCCTCAGGGCCTGGTAGTCCAGCCTCCAGTGGAGAGGAGTCCAGCAAAACAGAGGCAGCCCCTGAGCATAGCGGCTCAGCCACAGAGGGTCAGCTGCAGGGCTCTGCAGAGACGCCGAAGGTCCTTAAAGACAGAGGAGCTGGAGGGGAAACTAATACCTGCCTAGGAACTTTGAGCCCAGACTCCATGTGCATGTTAAAACACATCATATAAGTTTATCCTCTAAACAATTTCTAAGGGACAGTATAGCATAATTAATTATATGCATATGGTGATGCAACAGATCCCAAAATTTTTCCACCTGCTGCAATTAAAATTCTATGCCCACTCCCCTCCCCCAGCCCCTGACAATCACCATTTACTCTCTGTTCCTATGACTTTGACTGCTTTGGATACCTCACATAAGTGGAATTACACGGTATTTGTCCTTTGGTGACTGGCTTATTTCACTGAGCATATGTCCTCAGGGCTCCTCCATGTCGTAGCATGTGACATTATTTCCTTTTTTGAGGCCAAATTTCCGTTATGTGTACATACTACATTTTGTTTACCCATTCATCCCTCAATGGGTGGGGATGTAATGTATAGCATGGTAATAATTCTGTGGTGCAGATTTGAAACTTGCTAAGCAAGTAGATCTTAAAAATTAGAAGAAAATAAATCTGTAATTCTGTCTGGTGATGAATGTTACTAGACTTATTGCAATGATCATTTCACAATGGATTACAAACACCAATTCATTATGTTGTACACTTGAAACTAACATAGTGTTGTATGTCAATTATACCTCAATTTTTAGTGTCTGCCAAGATGAAGGAAGTAACAACTTAAGCTCACCCTTATACCTCAATTTTTAAAAAGTTATCTGTTCCTACAGTAGCAATATTGCAAAATGTGTTCAAAATTGTTGGTTTAAGTCAACATACAGAATCCCGAAAGTGGTTCAGCAGACTAATGAGTTAAATTTATAGGCTGAAATTATACAGATGTGTTACAGTGCATCTGTGATGAGGGAGATAAGAAATTCAGAAGCATTGCTTATTTGACATGGGCCATCTGCCTTCTGTCTTTCTCTCCATGTATTTTCACATTCTGTTACCCACCTCTTGGGTGACTACAGTGACAGAAGAGAGCCTGTAGTTAGGAGCTGGAGAAAAACTGAAGTGACTCTTTTTTTAAATAATATATTTGGTTGATTATGCTATTACAGTTGTCCCATTTTCCTCCCATCATTCCCCTCCACCCTGCACACCCCCCCCACCCACATCCCCCTCCCCTTTAGTTCATGTCCATGGGTCATACATATAAGTTCTTTTGTAACAGGGTGCAGCCAAGAGGGGGGCCCCAAAAAGGGAGTTGGAATGGGGCCCAGAACTCAGGGTGTCCAGGAAATATTAGACAGACATATAAGATGTCCTCACCCCTTTCCCCTCAGGTGTGAGTTGAGGGAAGGGACAAATGGAGCAGGGCAATTGAGTTGTTTTGTATAGCAACAGTTTTGCAGATAACCTCCAGAATGGTCATTTAACATATCTATAACCTTTAACTGGTTTCATAGATATGTTAAACAGCTGCAGCCACGCTCTGAGCCAACAAGTTAAGCGCCTGTGTGGGAGCTTGGAGAAGATTGGCTCCAGAAAATGAGGACACGCCTGCCCAAACTCATGATGGCATCCCAATAACCTTGGAAATATATGGGAATGCTGGCACGTGTAACCGATTGTAGGAGGAGTCGGAAATAGGGCTGCAGAGGAGGTTTGGCACCAGGATTTAAACGGAGACACGGCAGCCATTAGAAGAGATTCATGCGGTTTCACCAGAGTGTAGACCTCTGCAGCTTTGGTGAAGAGGGAGAGCCATGAGGCTTTGCCACAGAGTGGGGACTCCTTCCCCACAGCTTTGGTGGAGGAGGGACCACGCGGCTTTGGGGTGCTCCCTTCGGCTGCGTGGCCTGGGAGCAAGAGAGACTGCCTGGAAGAAGGGTGAAAGAACTCTTGCCAGTAGGCCATGAGAAGGTGCCACATGGCTTCAGATTAACCAGAGATCCTGCCTGGACGACGACACAGCTGACAGTGTCAAGAGCCTGGATACCAGACTTGTGCTTCTCTTCCTTGCAATTACGGTACCCTGAATTAGGGCAGAGTGAGAGAGGAAGCACTGTGGGTGTCTGTGGGTATCCTAAAGGACTTTGATATTTTAATGGAGACGTTAGGTTGCTACTTTAACTCTGTATAGCATTAAATAAACATTTCCTTTCCTTTTCACAAATCTCTGGCTTTGAGAGACATCTTTCCATAAGGAGGCGGACAATAATGGACCTTTCTGTAACACCTTGGCTTCTACATTTTCTATACTATTCTTAACATCCTCCTGTCTGTTTTCTACCTAACATTTATGCTACTTATTCTCTGTACCTTTTCCCCCTCTCTCCTCCTCCCACTCCCCTGCTGATAACTCTCCATGTGATCTCCATTTCTGTGATTCTGTTCCTGTTCTAGCTGTTTGCTTAATTTGTTCTTGTTTTTATTTTAGGTGCGGTTGTTAATAACTGTGAGTTTGTTGACATTTTACTGTTCATATTTTTTAACTTCTTTTTCTCAGATAAATCCCTTTAACATTTCATATAATATGGGCTTGGTGATGATGAACTCCTTTAACTTGACCTTATCTGAAAAGCACTTTATCTGCCCTTGCATTCTAAATGAAAGTTTGCTGGATAGAGCAATCTTGGATGTAGGTCCTTGACTTTCATGACTTGGAATACTTCTTTCCAGCTCCTTCTTGCCTGTAAGGTCTCTTTTAGGAAATCTGCTAACAGTCTGATGGGAACTCCTTTGAGGGTGACTGTCTCCTTATCTCTAGCTGCTTCTAGGATTCTCTCTCCAAGATTAATTTTAATCTTGGCTAATGTAATTATGATGTGCCTTGGTGTGTTCCTCCTTGGGTCCAACTTCTTTGGGACTCTCTGAGCTTCCTGGACTTCCTGGAAGTCTATTTCCTTTGCCAGATTGGGGAAGTTCTCCTTCATTATTTGTTCAAATAAGTTTTCGATTTCTCGCTCTTCCTCTTCTCCTTCTGGTACCCCTATGATTCAGATGTTGGAACATTTAAAGATGTCCTGGAGGTTCCTAAGCCTCTCCTCATATTTTTGAATTCTTGTTTCTTCATTCTTTTCTGGTTGGATGTTTCTTTCTTCCTTTTGGTCCACACCGTTGATTTGAGTCCCAGTTTCCCGTCACTGTTGGATCCCTGTACATTTTCCTTCATTTCACTTAGTGTAGCCTTCATTTTTTTTTTCATCTAATTTGCGACCAAATTCAACCAATTCTGTGAGCATCCTGATTACCAGTGTTTTGAACTGTGCATCTGATAGGTTGGCTATCTCTTCATCACTTACTTGTATTTTTTCCAGAGCTTTCATCTGTTCTTTCTTGCACCTGAGCCACGAAAGGTTAAATGCCTAAGGCAGGTTCTGCCAAAAGGACTCATGCTCCCAGCTGACTCGGAACCCGCAGGTAAAAATGCTGGAGTAACTCGTCCCAGTGTAAAAATCTACCTGCATCCACACAACTGCGGTTCTTTAGAAGAAAGCACATTCTCAGTGGAACATATCACAGCTCTTTTCTTTCCAAGTTTTCTGCCTGCCGCATTCCTTCCCTGGAGCCTGAAGTGACTCTTTATCAGCTCAGAATTCCTCCCAAGCCTCAGCATGGTTCCTAGTGTGACCCACCCTCCATTCTTCTAATGTCATTTCTGTACCTGATGACCTGCTAATAAGTGACTGCAGGTAGACAGCCTGTTTGCTTCAGAATTCTAGGAAATAACTTCAGTAGAAGCCAACTCCAACCTTTGTACAATCCGGCTCCAGGAGATTTGCTGACCTTCAACCGCTTATCTGAAAAGACTGTTTTTTTGTATATAGTCCCCTGGATGAAGAATTTTCAATCCCCTCCTTTTGATTCCTTTGTTCTGATTTCTTTTTTCCTCCTCCTTACAAAAACTCTTGCCCAGGTCCAATTGTTAGGATGGTCTTTGTGATGTGAGTCTGTCATCTTCTCAAGCTGCTGGCTCTTAAAGAGACTTGCTTTGTTTCCACCAGCCCCCATCCCTTGATTATTGGCTTTCAAGCAGCAGGCAGCCCCAAACCCTGTCTCAGTCTCACTATGACACTTCCTTCCTTACTCTGGTTAACACAGTAAAAACTCATCGCCATGACAGAGATCATCTGGACCCAGGAACCCCAGTTCCAGGTATAAACCAGAAAGAAACTCCACTCATCTGCACGTGGCAGTGAGCATAAGAGTAAGTGCAGGAAGGCAGTACTAGGGAAAAACTGGGACACTTTAAAGAGTCAGCATAGCCTGGGGTTCGGATAGAGTCCCTGGTGTGATGGATAATCTTGGTTTGAAACCACTTGCTAGCTGTGTGACCTTGAATGGGTTACTTAGCCTCTCAGTCTTCTTGTCTATAAAATATGGTAATATTACTAGTTATGAGGATAGTGAATGAGAATTTTTAAAGAATGTGGAACTGTGCCTAGCAGATAATAAGTATTACATACACATGCATCAGTGGGAAAATGCGGAAAGTAATCCAATCATGCAGTCTCATACTACATAGTAGCTAAAATGAATGAATTAGATCTATGTATGTCAAGTAAGACAGGCGTTGGAAATATGTTGTGCAAGATGAGCAAGTTATAGATCAATATTATGTATGTGTGTGTATATATATGTAAATTTAAGAAACAATACGACATACTTTGATGGCCACACACACACAACTGAAATACAACAATGTGGTACAGAGCATACTCCCCAGATGCGCCTTGTGGGGTAACAGAAGGGAGAAGGGAAGGGAGAGGAATTGGGGGCTGGCGGAGAATACTCCTACTGGACCAGCGGGGAGCTGGCGTCCCCTGGAACAGAGACTGTCACCCTGGGCAGGCCCCCCGGGCTTCTGTGCTGGTGATCCTGACTCGGAGGGTTCTGCCTTTCTCTGCTGTGCGTGCCTGCCAGCCACTCCACCCCACCACCTCCCCACTCCCCACCCCTACCCGCTGCCTCAGCGTGGCAGGCTCCGCTTCTCTTTCTCACCCTCGGTGTCTGTCTCTGAGCCAGCTCTTAATCATTTGTTGGATTAAACTTCAAAACGGGAAATTTTAGAAATGTGTTGAAATGATTTGAATGTCAAGCCATTTATGAGCTGGTAGTATGAAGTCAGTATGATAATCCCCCCCGACAGCGCGGGGAGAGCTACGAGTCTGCCCAGCAGGCGATGCCCGGTGAAGGGCGTTTCTGGGGCGGCCGAGTGCGGCTCCGAGAACCAATGCCAAGAAGACGAGGCTCAGGAAGCTTGCCTCGAGGCTACAGATGTGTCCCGTGATCCAGGCTTACCGGATAAACTTGAGGATGAGCTGGCTGTCTGGGTCCCTTCTGGAGCCACGACTCGCATGTGTCACTCCCTTCCCACCCCCTCATCCCCACCCCCACGGTCCCTCCAGCTCCTTCCTCCTCTCCAGGGGCCTGCAG
>PVKU01005222.1:0-127995 GCA_004027475.1 Anoura caudifer
ATCTCCATTTCTGTGTTTCTGCTCCTGTTGTAGTGGTTTGCTTAGTTGGCTTTTGTTTTAGGTCTGGTTGTTAATACCTGTGAGTTTGCTGTCTTTTTACTGTTCATATTTTTTATCTTCTTTTTCTTAGATAAGTCCCTTTAACATTTCATATAATAAGGGCTTGGTGATGATGAACTCCTTTAACTTGACCTTATCTCAGAAGCGCTTTATCTGCCCTTCCATTCTAAATGAAAGCTTGGCTGGATAGAGCAATCTTGAATGTAGGTCCTTGACTTTCATGACTTGGAATACTTCTTTCCAGCCCCTTCTTGCCTGTAAGGTCTCTTTTGAGAATCAGCTGATAGTCTGATGGGAACTCCTTTGTAAGTGACTGTCCCCTTATCTCTAGTGGCTTCTAGTATTCTCTCCTTCATTTTAACCTTGGCTAATGTAATTATGATGTGCCTTGGTGTGTTTCTCCTTGGGTCCAACTTCTTTGGGACTCTCTGAGCTTCCTGGACTTCCTGGAAGTCTATTTCCTTTGCCAGATTGGGGAAATTCTCCTTTATTATTTGTTCAAGTAAGTTTTCCACTTGTTGCTCTTCCTCTTCCCCTTCTGGTACCCCCATAATTTGGATGTTGGGATGTTTCAAGATGTCCTGGAGGTTCCTAAGCCTCTCCTCATTTTTTTGAATTCTTGTTTCTTCATTCTTTTCTCTTTGGTTGTTTCTTTCTTCCTTCTGGTCCACACTGTTGATTTGAGTCCTGGTTTTCTTCCTATCACTATTGGTTCCCTGTTCATTTTCCTTCATTTACTTAGTGTAGCCTTCATTTGTTCATCTAATTTGTGAGCAAAATCAACCAATTCTATGAGCATCCTGATCACCAGTGCTTTGAAATGTGCATCTGATAGGTTGGCTATCTCTTGGTCGCTTAGAAGTATTGGCTCTGGTGGTTTGATTTGTTCTTTTGCTTGAGCCATTTTTTTCCTTTTTTCTTTTGGTCTGGTCATGCCTGTTACATATAAGGGGTGGAGCCTTAGGTGTTCACCAGGGTGGGGCAACCCAGTCACAGAGTTGTGATGCTGTATGTGGGGTCAGGGTCAGAGAGGGAACAATGGCGCTTGCTCTGCTCCCTCTTGGTTTTCAGTTCCCTCTGTGAGGCTGGGAGTCTCTCCTGGCACCTCAACCCCCACAAGTATTTTCAATTGGTGCTTTTAGGCTTTATTTCCTGGCCCTGGGGCCCTGGGTTGTATAGTCTGTCTCACTGCCCATTTACACCTGGTTTATCTATGTGCAAATGTGTTACCGCGGCCAGCCAGCCACCTTGCACGGCTTGCCAGGTCTGCTCGTTGCCTCCCCACCCCCGGGGTCTGCTAACCACCGCCTGCATGCCTGAGGTGTGCCAACTGCCGCCTGCATGTCTGGGACCACTAGCCACTGCTTTTTCCTGTGGCAATCCCTCTCCACTGACCACCAACTCCACCCCTCTTACTGGCCTGGGTGAATCATTGTCAGACTTCTGTACAATTCAATTTTCTATCTGTTCGGATTGTTTTTTTTGTTTCTAAATTTTTGTTGTCCTTAATTTTGGTTGCGAGAGGAGGTACAGTGTGTCTACCTACGCTTCCATCTTGGCTGGAAGTCTAATCAGTGTGTCAGCTTCAGTGAATTTTTTTGAAGACTTTCAATGTGTTTGCCCATTTCATGATAGGTGATTTAGCAGCATACCTGCCCACACTGCTCTGAGCATTCAGCATTTTTTGGCCCAAAACAGCATGACTCCTGTGCCCACCCTCCCTCTTCACCTGATCTCGCCCCGAGTGACTACTTTGTTTTCCTGGATGAAAAAAGTCCTCAAAGGGAAATGTTTTGCCAATGTAAAAGAGGTGAAACAAACAAAAAAAAAAAAAGGTAGAATCATTAAAAGGTATCAAAATCAACAAGTTCAAAAACTGTTTTGAGCAGTGGGAAAAGTCTTGGTAGGTGTATTGCATCAAATGGAGTACTTTGAAGATTTCTGGAGGTTAAACATGTAAGAAGAGATACCCAATTTTTTATAAATAAATTCCGTTCTTTTGGGTCCTCCCTTGCATATTTGTCTCTTCTATTAGACTGAGCAGCACACCTCAAGTAGAGAGTCAGTTATTATCAATGTCTGACTCAAGTCAGCGAGTACGGGGGCCCCACTTCTCTCCCCTGGGAGTTGCATTAATTGCCCAGTGTCAGAACTGGAGTTAAAAAATTTTGGACAATTCAGACACCCAGCAGCAGCTGGGAGGAGGCAAGAGAATCACACTTTCTTTCCCTCTTTAAAAAATGGCCCTTATAGATTAAGGAAAATTGATTCTTCCTTTTCTGAATAAAGCAGGCACCAGGGCTTTGTTAATGTGACCTCCTGGAGGATGTCTGGGTCTGGAGAGTGGAGAAGGGGCTACTTCCTGCCTTGCTTCCTATTCTCAGGGCACATCCACATTGGCTCCCTCTGCTACTTTCACATAGGCATGGTGGCACCTTACCTATCTGTGCCATAGTTAGTTCTTGCCTCAAATTTGAAGCAAAAAATCTTAATGTGTAAAGGCAATCCTATCCCATTCTCTTTCCCAGTAATAGTTTCTGGGAAAACCAGAAATTTACCAGGAGAAAGGGACAGAAGCTAGCATTTATGAAGCATCCCACTAGGTACCAAATGCTATGGCAAGTGTTTTCATACTCAGCATTGTATTAAAACTTCAGGCAACTGGGCTAGGCAGGCACAGTCATCCCCACTACACAGATGAGGAAAGTGAGCCTCAGCCCCATGTCACTAGCTAGTGCAGCAAGGGGCAGAGGCCAAAGTCAAGACCAAGTCTGTCTTACTTCAAAGTCTATGCTATTCCATGATTTCTTACTGTGCCAGGATTTCTTAGTCCAGGAAATTAGGTTTGTCCATGATACTGGTCTATTCCCCCCATACCCTCAACTTAATGTATCTCCATTATTACTTTTTCTCATTCGTTGCTCTTCTGTTTCTTGAGAACGTGGTTATGCACTGACCTCAGTTGGTTTTACTGGCTTCTTCTGCATCCGATTTCCCCTTCAAAGATACTGCTTCTACATGGGGAATGGGGGCGGGGGGACTGTGCTAGTAACACAGTGCTCCCAACTGGAGCTGGCTATGACCCGAGGGGTGTAGGTCTCTGCTTCCTCTGTCTCTCCTGACACCTCATGGGCTAAGTAAGCATTAAGTCAAAAAGTTAGAGGCAAGTGTTACAATTCTAAGCAGCTTTTTTTGGGCCAGACAAAAGGATTAATTTTCATTATGTGAAGGCTACTTCACTGCATGCTACAATGCCTTTGTTGAGCATCCTATGAACAAACAATCAAGTCCTTAGGATGATATTATTGGAGTAAATCAGTACAATTTTGAAGCCAAAAGGGCCCATTTCTACTATCTGCCAAATACAACTCCCGAGGAGTCTTGCGCACACCAGGGCATTGCAGCCCCCTGCTCCCCCCCGCCCCGCCGCAATGTGTGTAACCCACACCTCTGCATTTTAAACTGAAGGCAGCGAAGCAGCTTTAAACTTTAAGCAGTGAAAGCGTTTCCTTTTTTTATTTGTAAAACTCATCTTCCTCCAAACCCCCTTTTCCCCCGATGAAGTAAAATTGTCTTTGTTTTCCCTATAAAACAATTTAGCTTCAACACACACACACACACACACACACACACACACACACACACACACACTTTCTTAATGCAATTGAAAAATCTGCCCAAGCTAAAGGAAGCTACAAGATCTGAGCTCAAAGTAAATGTGTATTTAAATTATTAGGTGGTCATTCAATAAGAAGAGTATTTCTAACCAAATATGTGCATGCATATATGCCTATATATGTATGTATCCAGGGAGTATTTTCCAAGAAGGGCTTTCCCCCCCATACTTCTGGCAGTTTAAGTTTAAAGGTCAGATTTAAACTATCACCATGTTTCACAATGCAATCTGTGCAGTGCCGCGTAATGAAATGGTTCAGTAAAGGTGCTCGTGGAAATTCTTTTAATTAGGTCTAAGGCTTTTCAGTTGTCAACATGAATAAACCAAGAAGCATTCTCTTGCAAACACAATGCACAAAATAAAAATGTAAGTTACCTTTGGAAAAAACAGACATGCACTTGCAAAAGGAAAGTTATGCATGTATTTTTTTACGACATATCCTCTACCAATTAAAAAATAAATGCCCAAATCTTTCAACAACAAATGGACTGCAAATCAAAAATAAAGGGGTTGCTCTACTTCTTAGGAACCAGGATACCATGCCTGGTTCTAATGAAAAGTATTTCAAGAAGACCCAAGTTAATCATAACTAAAAATGTTTATCGAGAGACTAATGACTTTCTTTGTGAGCAAAAGCCACCTTTCCATTTAACTGTAATTAATTCCACAGATCAGTGGTATTTCAGTCAGACATGTGAATGTTCCATAATGACTCTTTCAAATTGAATGTTATCTATTGAAAATGCACAAAGTGCACTTTTTCCCTGAGCACCACTATCTGAGGCCCAAAAGATGAGCATATCACAGCAGGAACATCAAGACTTGCTTTCAAAGCTGTGTTGACAAAATGAACTACTTAGATTTGGATTTTTTAGCTGTCAGTTCAAAGCTGAATCTAAGGATGGAAATATGCGAAATGAAAACCTCAAAGAAGTGGAGGGTTGCTTGGGGAAATTGGATTGTATCTGCACTGAGTTCCGATGGAAAAGGCAAAACTAAATAAAGGACTCTAAATCACTACCAGTTCAGATTTACATAGATACAAGTTGCTCATAAGAGCCAACTGGCCTGCCACTTGCCATCGAATGAGGGAACTCAAATGGAGCAACAGCAGCATGTAATAAACATGTGCAATACATCAGTACATTGACTGATTAACCAATGAATGTGTAGCAACCCCTGAGGATGAGGGTACAATACCCAACAAACTGTATGTTGATTTGCTCTGGGTTCAGACAGACCTGAGTTCAAATCCTGATTGAGCTGCTATTAGCTGAATGCCTTTAGGTCAGTTATTTAACCTCTTCATCTACAAAAAGGGGGTAAACACATCCCCCCACTTTTTGTAGGAATGTTCGTAGATTAAATTTCAGAGATTTTCCATGCATTAAACACAGTGGTTGGCACATAGTAGGAGCCTAATAGATGGTGACTATTCTGCACTAGCTTAACTCCAAAGCCAAAACCACTCATGCCATTGTTTTAGCATAAAAAAGAATAATGGGCTCACAATTAACATTTTCTAGGGCATCAATTACTGAAATGTCACTCATTATGCTAAGCCTAGTGGGTTTATTTAGTGACCCAAACTCGGGTGTGTATTTGGGAGTTAATGAAGTGCCTCGTGTTTACATAGATAAAAGCAGGATTTGTCTTAGCAGCAATTGGGGCTGAATGGATATAGATTTCCATGCCCAGGGAGGCAGCCAGGCCGGATCCATGGAGGATCACATGGATACATCCGCAGGAGTGAAATATCTCCCAAGGGGATCTGGGCATCTCCACCTCCTCAGGGGAGAAAAAATACAGGAAGGGGGTGGGAAGTGTGTATAATAGATGTGTTTCACAGTGTCCCTGCTGTGATGAACAACTTGATCCACTTACAGTTCCAAACACATGATGCATAAAAGAGCTGACAGAAATTCAATTCTTCAAAGAAAAGCATCTGCTCTCTAGTGGGAACGGCCAAATATTAAGCAGTTTTAAGGCAGGGCAAAGACCTAGAGGAGCACACTTCATTATCTAGATAGCCAGAGTAAAGAAATGCAGAGGATTACAAACGCACGAAAAAGTAGCCGAGATTCCAAGCATTAATTACCCGGAATAAAATGATTCAAGTTAAATCTTTGTTACAACAAATATTAAACCCAGCTGTGTTTATGTAGCAGTTGTGAAAAAGAAGAAAAAAAGAAATCCATGTACAATATCTGTGAGCTCTGCCAGTTAATTGAATTTGCTGGCAGCACTTCCTCTACTATGAGCCAAACATCCTCAAAGATAAAATGTAGCTTTTAAACAGACCTGGGGAAAGCGGAATCAAGAAATTTCAACCATTAAAACACAACTCTTTACTGGTATAAAAGTAAAGTAAAATTCAGTAATGAAAGGAAGGAAGTCTCTTAAACATTTACTGCATTCCAAAGCTTGGAGCTGCGGTTTATTGCTGAGGTCTCTTCTGATGTCCCACAGTGCTCCTGCTCCAACGTCTTTAATGAAGTCCCATAAACTCCCATAAACTACTTGATTGTTGACAAATCATACGCACACACTCAGGGCCAGGCCCACTGGACCACAACGCTCCTTCCCTTCCCGCCTGAAATTAGTAAGTCATGGAGTGGACACTGTCATGGAGAGTGGTCCAACACAGAACAGGGACCTATAGACAATCCTTTAAAAGGCTGAGGGCTGAGAGACTGGACACTGGTGATAGGTGATAGCGGTTAAGAATTCTCTTCAGTAAACTGTTCCCTGACTTCCAAGTCCAATAGCAGTAGTTTGGGGTGAGGGGAAGCTTTGGTCAGATTCTCAGAATCAGAGAGGCAACAAGAGATGGATCCAATATTAAACCCTCAGTCTGAGACTCAGTGTAGTGCAGATCTTATCATATAATTCCTTGGCTTAATAATCTTTGTTGACTCCCTGCTGCCCAAAATATGATGTCCACACTTGTTTATGACAGAAAGCCATTCCTGACTTGGTCTCTCCCATCCACTTCCTTGGTCTCATTTTCTATCCCTTCCAACTACCCACCCTATGTCCCAGCTGGGCTAAATGATTAACTCCTGCCCAAACACATCCAGTTTTGTTCACACCTCCAGCCTCCAATCATTCCCTTCCTGCCTCCCGGTATGTCCATCTCTCCTTTCCCAGGAACAGTGGCTGTTTCCTACACATCTCCATATTGCACTGAGCCCAGATCCAAAACACTGGCTGGAAAGTAATCTCCATTCCTCAACTGGCTATAGATATGCCTGTTTGGGATACTGAACCAGAAATGTCAAGGGCTCTTGTGAATGGAGGCTAAGCTTCTGGTGTGAAGGATAAGTGGGTAGGAGAGCAGCAAGAGATGTACCAGGAGAGGGAGGCAGAGACTGGATCATAAAGGGCCATATTCTGGAGCTTGAATTTCACCCAGAGAGGAAAATGAGGAGCCATTAAAGGCTCACTGAGAATAAGGTCCATGTCTTAATCAACTCTGTGTGCATTCCACCCAATGTAAAGCATGGCACATGAATACATGGTGCTCAGGAAATGCCTGAGGTTTTTTGTTGGGTTTACCCCAGCTTTATTGAAGTATAATTGACAAAACTGTGGATATTTAAAGTATACAATGGAATTACTTGATGTAGATGTTATGAAGTAATCACCACAATTCATCTATTTAACATGTGCATCCCTTCACACAGTTATCTTTTTGTATTATTAACTGTAGTCACTATGCTGTATATTAGATACTCATGACATAACACCTCCCTATAGGAAATCCCTATTGAACAAATAAACATTCTGTCAGCAAATACAATATATGCTTTCACGTGGCAGAGGGAGTACAAGGCCTGTACACATGAAGATTTATATTCTATAAGGTACTCAATATAATCAGGGCCTGCCGATCTCCCCAGTCAGCATTTTCTCTTCCTATTGGGATTTCAAGAATGGCTGTTTCCCCCACCCCCTCAAAGTTTACTATCAGTTAGACTTTTTTCAGAAGGGCAGATTGCTAGGCCAGACAGCCCATGAAGTCTGCTCTGGAAGATTGAGTCCTTTGCTTCGGAGATCAAATGCATTGTTGACTCACAAGGCTAGCACACCAGCTCCTAGGAGGCCTGTAGCAGCCTCTCCGGAGTCTAGGAGTACTGCTGAAGAGACGTAGCAAAGAGACTCTAGGCTTATTTGCATCTGTGCCCTTTTGAACCAGTGTTACCTTCGGACTCCCAAAGATAGCTAAATGGTCTAGCCCAATTTTAATGTAATTTGACTAGTCCTACGGTCACAATTAAACAGGACACTGTCATTCACTCAGTAAACATTTGTTGAGTACATGCTATATTCTGAACTTGAACTCTGAGGCAGATACAAACATGAAGAGAAGGAACAGCTTTCAGTCCCTAGCCTAGAGGGGTTTGAAGAGAGGACACAAACAGACAATTCCACTGTAACATGACTAGAGCTGCCACAGAAGGATGTGCCATGTGCTTTGAGAACACAAAGGACAGAGCAATTAACTACTGAGGGAGGGTCAAGGAAGACTTGATTGTACAAAGACTGGAAAACTGACTGGCGTTAGATGAGACTGAAGACACGGCATGCAACTAGGAAGCCACTGCCAGGTCTCCAGTTTCACAGCACAGGGGAGAAGTACAAGGTCAAATGACTTGTTGGCCTTAACACAGGAGATCAAAATAGCTACACATGCATTTCAATGAAAAAATTAATATTATATGAATTTTAAAAAAAATTTTCAAAAGTAGGTGCTAACTTTCATATTATTTTTGATAAAAGTGAAAACTGGTATGATCTTTTGAGGGAAATAGTGGAATTTAAAAGTAATATCAGAAGCCTTAAATTTTTATATACCCATGATTCAGAAATTCTACTTTTGGGAATTCAGGAAATTCCATTAAATGATATAGAAATTTAACTACAAATATGTTGAATACAAAATTTGAAATTATACAGACAGGACCAATCGAATATATTATGGTATATGTTCATACAGTAGAATGGTAGTTCATACAATAAGGGGTATGAATTTTAAAGATTGACATGTTCACAACTATTAGTGGTTTTCCACTTTTTATTGTGATGCAGAGTAATGAATGTATATTTTGTAAACCAGTATATATATTATGCAGTCTCATAAACTGAATCTTATTCATACTATATGTGATACACTCTGCTATTTTCTATTTAACTCCATTTTAAATATGCTTGTTGTGACCCACTTAATTGATTTTATGGTTTCACTAATGGGTGACTACTTGCAATTTGAAGAAAGCCATTTCTAAGTTGCAAAGTAAAATCCCAGTGGTATTTGGTAATCATGGCCAACAAGTCAAAATGATCGACACTCAATCTACCAGTAAATTATGGCTGTAATGTACGCTGAATTTCTCCTCTGTCTCATCAAAGAGGGAACTCTGATCTTCAGAGATCTTGCTTTTCCAGAAACTCATATAAAGTAGAGAGTTAAATCTTGAATAAACAAATGACTGGATAAATACATGAGTTTTCCAAGTCCTAGTGTTCGAACTAGACTGCACCCTTAGCTCATGTCATTCATGCATTCATTATTTCATAGACATTCACTGAATGCACCTATAAGCCATGCACTGTGCCAGGGCTGTGTTCACAAAATGTTTAGGAGGGGAAAGAGGTAAAAAAGCATCATATTACAGTCAATGGTATAAAAGTAGTATGGAGAAATAGTTCTGGAAACCTAGAGGAGGGTGTATCAAACTATGGCAGCATCAAAGAAGTGACATTCGAGCAGTGCCCTATAGAACAAATAGGTTTTCCCAGGCAGAGAAGAAGGGAAGGTATGTTACCCGGTGGGAATAGCATGGAAAGAAGCATGGAGATGGGAAAGAGCATAAGGCCTTTGGCAATGGCTCCTCCTCCCCGTGGCTGGGAAATGGGGTATGAATAGTAAAGTGATGAAGCCAAGGCTGCCTGTGGTCAGCAGCCAGCTTGTGAAAAAGTCTGGATGCCACACAAGAGGACTGCTGACTCCCTGGGCCTGGTGCACTGTGGGTACTCTGTGAACGGTGGCTTTCTTCCGGTCTCACATCAATGAACAGCGCTCGATGTGGTTTTGTTCTTTGTGTGTTTAGCAACCTCTCAGATATCCCTTAAAAATTCCACCAAGGAAGAACAAAAAGTTTAAGTGAGTTTAAAATGCATCATTAAATTATTTGTGCTCTTTTTAACCAAAGAATATGGAGGAAGAGAAACTACGGTCCTGAAAACATACAAACCATAAAGCCAAAAGAAAAAGCATTCAAGCATTTCAGAGGAGGGGAGGAAAGATGATTTTTTTTCCATCATAAAACTAGTAATACATCATATCAGAAAATTTGGGAAATAAAAGAAAAAATGTTAACTCGTAACTTTATCATCCTGGTACACTACTGTTGCTAACTTGGACATTCTTTTAAAAATCTTTTACTTCTATGTATCTGGTTGTTTTTCTTTATTATGGCCATAGTAGATTTATGATTTAATATTCTTCTTTTTCCACTAAATTGTATCCTTAGCCCTTAGCATCTCCTATGTTGCTCACATTCTTCATAACCATCATTTTGAATGGCTGTAGAGTACTCTCTGTTGAACAGCAGTGGGAGAGATTATCTTAATCACTCCCCCTAATTTTGGGTATTAGGGTTACCTCCAACTTTGGCTAATGGAAAAGAATGCTATTTGGTTAGATGACTTTCTTCATCTAAAAGTATTTACCAGAAAAAAGCTTATGAGTAGAATTACTGGGTCAAAATGGAAAACACTTTATGTCCTACTACATACATCATCATATAGGAAACGTGTTTAAAAAGAACACCAATCAGGTTATAGAAAGTATGAGGTAAATGAAAGAAGAAAGAGTACGAAGATGGAAAAGGCTTCCATGTATAGGTGCATACACAAACCCCTGCAAATTTCAGGCCAAAGAATATTAGAAACGGCCCCACTGAGCCCTGGGAAATCTTGTTCCTCAGTCATAAAGTGTGGTATGTCCACACCACTGGAAGTCTGGGAGATGTGAAACTCCCTTTTCCAAAACTTTTTGAAAGTGCTACTAACTGTCCATTGGCTTATATTTAACACAAAGGAACAAGAGATGTTCTTTAAATATTAGGGGGGAAATAGAAGACTACTTGGTTAAATGGCTGTGAAAAGTGGGGACATTATATTTTTGTTCTCAGCATCCGTGTGGGCTTGAGATACACAGGAAGTCTGTAAACAGGCCTTTAGATCAATAAAAGATAACCTATCCTTGCAACATTCCTCCTCCAAAATCCAGAGCATGGAACAACACAATATTGTCAGTGAAGACAATACATTAGCAAGTTTCATGGATCCCATCGAAGTACAACAGCATTAACCTTGCAACCCTCAGTTTTTTGTTAGGTAGAAAAAGCTAACTGAGATAAGACTATGAAATTTAAGACTAAACTGGCTAGGTACCTGGTTAGAAAGCCAGAGCCATCCTTCCTGCAAAGTTACTCCTTTCCCTATGTTTATATGTCATATGAAAATCAGCAGAGTTCTGAAAGCTTTCAATATTGGAACTTCCTTTCAAAATTCATTTCTAAGGCTTCTTTTTTTTTTTTTTAACTTTATTCAGTTGTACCTTACATACAAAAGAACGTACACATTTAAAAAGTAAAGTTTGGTGAGTTGACTACTGTATACATTTGTGTAACAACCACTACAATAAAAAAAAAAAAAACAAAAAAAAAACCCAGAACATTTCCTTTACTCCAAAATGCTCCTTGCTGCCCTTTACAGTTCCTGCCCTCTCCATCCCACCCCAAGGCACCCACTCATCTGCTTTCATCCACTATCACACTAGCTCTCTCTCTTCTAGAATTTTATGTAAATAAAATTAAATAGCATATTCTCATATCTGGCTTCTTTTGCTCTGCATGACATATTAAGCTGCTACAAACTGATGTACAAACATTTGGGAGGTGTTTTTTCCATTTCTCTCGTGTAAATACCTAGGAGTGGGATTACTGGGTTATAAGGTAGGTGTATGTTTAACTTCACAGCAAACTGCCAAACTGTATTCCAAAGTGGTTTTACCATTTTATGCTCCCATAACAAGTGAAGAGAGTTCCAGGTCACTTGTGTCACATCCTTGCCAACTTGGTATTGTCAGTCTTTCAAAAACTTTGAAAGTCAGGATATTGACATGCTATATGTATGATTTGCATATAATAAAATTTATTGCTTTTAGTGACAAGTTCTATGAATTTTAAAAGGTGCATATAGCCATGTAAACACCACTGCAAGCTCTGAACACTCATCTCGTTTCTATCTCTATAGTTTTCCCCTATTCCAGAATGTCATATAAACGGATTCTTTCACTTAGCATAATGTGACATTCATTCATTTTGTGAGACAGATCAATGGTTAGTTTCTTTAAATTGACAAGTGGTATTCCATTTTATGGGCGTACTACTGTTGGTTTATGCATTCAGTGGGTGAAGGACATTAGGATTGTTCCCGGTTTGGGGTGATTATGACAAAAGCTGCCAAAAACATTCACACCCATGTGTTTGTGTATATATTTTCCTTTTCTTGAGCGAACACGTAGGAGTGGGATTGCTTGGTCTTATAGTAAACATATTTTTAACATAAACATTTATAAGAAATGTGTCATCTTACTATTTTAGCCATACTAGTGGGTACATAGTGGAACCCTCAGTGTAATTAATTTGTGCCCTCATGAAGCATCTTTCCATGTACTTATTGGCCATGTGACTATCTTTTATTGTTGAGCTTCTCTTCAAGTCTTTTGCATACGCTTTAAGTGGGCTGTCTTCTCACTGAGTTTATGGGTTCTTTACATATTCTGGAGAAAAGTCCTTTTGCATATATAAATATTGAAATATTTTCTCTCTATGGTTTGTCTCTTCATTTTTGTAATGGTGTCTTTTGAAGAGGATAAGATTTTACCTTTTATGAGGTTTGGTTTCTTCTTCTTTTATGGTGTATGCTTTTTGTGCCTTATCTAAGAATTCTTTCTTACTCCATGAAGATTATCTCCTATATTCTATTCATTTTCTACTTTTTGCTTCTATGTTTAAGTCTATAATCCATGTGAATCAATATTTGAATGAGGTAAGTCAAGATTCATTTTGTACCATATGGATATCCAATTGTTCCAGTAGCATTTACTGGGGGAAAAAGCTATCTTTCTCTATTGAATTACTTTGGCTATTTGTTGCAAATCAACTAACCATTTATACATGGATTTAATTCTGAACTGTTTATTCTGTTCTATTGTACTGTATATCTATCAATACTGTCTACATTTACTATAACTTTATAGTAAGTCTTGAAAGTAGGTAACATAAGTCTTGCACCTTTGTTCTGCTTCAACATTGTTTTCGCTATTCTAGATCTTTCACATATTCATAGATATTTGAAAATCAGCTCATCAAGCTTCATTTTGTAATTTTTAAAAAATACAAAAAAATAAAAATTTTTAAAAATATAAAACAAAAAGAAATCAGCTCATCAAGTTCCCCCCCTCCCACCTTGTAAAGCCAACTGGAATTTGGGTTGGGATTATAGTAAATTTATAGATTTAGGAAAATTAACATCTTAAAAATATTGAGTCTTCTAATCCAAAACATGGAATATCTTTCTATTTGTTTAGGTCTTTAAATTTTTTTCTAAGAAATGTTTTATAGTTTTCAGTGTACAAATCTTGCACATATTTTGGTAAATTTATTCCCAATTATTTTGTTTTGTTTGCTATTTTAAATGGTACTTAAAAAATTTCATTTTCAGTTGCTCATTACTAGTATATAAAAATACATTTGGTTTTTATATACTGACTTTATCCTGCACATTTGCTAAATTCATTTATGAGACTGCTTAGGATTTTCCATATAACCGATTATATTGTTCAAATAAAGACAACTTTTTTTCCTTTTTTCCTGACCTTTAGGACTTTTATTTCTTTTTCTTGTCTTAGTGAGCTGGTTAGAACCTCCAGTAAAATGCTGAATAGAAATGCAAAGAACAAGATGTCCTTTTTTGTTCTCATTCACATGGGGAAAACATTAAGTCTTTCACCATTTAAGTGTGATGTTGGCTGTAAGTTCTTCCTAGATGCTCTTTATCACAATGAGGATACCTCATTTGCTAAGAGCTTTTACTGTGAACAGGTGTTGAATTTTTCCTAAAATTGTTTTTTTGGTGTATGTTTTGATATAGCTTACCTTTCTTAGTCTATTGATGTGGCAGTGACACTGATTGATTTTCAAATATTTAGCAAACCTATATTAATCATGGTATCAACCTAAATTGATCATGCTGTATTACCCTTTTTACATATTGCTAAATTCAATTTGCTAGTATTTTGTTACAGATTTTTACATCTGTATTTATAAGGTATGTCGGTCAGTAGTTTTCTTTTCTTGTAAATTCTTTGTTTGGTTTTTATATCAGGTTAATTCTGACCTTATAAAACAAAGTGCATGGTGTTTTTTTCCCCTCAATTTTCTCAAAAAGTTAGTGTATGTTGCAGTAGTTCTTCCTTAAACAAATGATAGAATTAATTGGTGAAGCTGTCTGGGCCTAGAGTTTTCTTTGTGGGAAAGTTTTAATTATAAATTCAAATTTTAAAAATAGAAATAGTGCTACTTTTCTATTTTCTATTTCTTCTTGAGTCACTTTTTGGAATTTGTGTATTTTAAGAAATTTGTTTGTCTAATTTATAAAAATTATAGGCATAAAGTTGTTTATAATACTTCCTTATTTCCTATTCTCTTCCTTTTAAAAAATATACTTAAAAATTTACTTTTCAATTACAATTTACATTCTTTTTAAAATTAGTTTCAGGTGTATAAAGTATACACTTTTTCTTCTTGAAATTTTTATTTTTAAATTGAATTTATTGCGGTGACATTGGTTAATAAAATTATATAGGTTTCAGGTATAGAATTCTATAATACATCATATGTATATCATATTGTGTGTTTACCACCCAAGTGAGCTCTCCCATAAAAATATATTTTTTGTTTTGGAATCTTTAGGTTCACAAAAAGTTGCAAAGATAACAGAGTATCCATATACCCCTCACCCAGTTTCAATTACCCCTAATACGAGGTATACCTTATATAGTGCATATGTCAAAACTAAGAAACCAACACTGGTCCAGCCAAGATGGAGGAGTAGGTGGATACACTGTGCCTCTTCTCACAACCAAAATTAAGGCCAACAAAGATTTAGAAACAAGAAAACAACCAGAACTCATAGAAAACTGAACTGTACGGAAGTCCAGCAACCATTCATCCAGACCAGTAAGAGGGGTGGAGTTGGGGCAGGAAAAAGTGGAGGTGCAGACCCGGCAGGCAGGAGGCAGCAGCTGGCAGATCCCAGGCGCACAGGAGGAGGCTAGCAGACCCTGGGCACGGGGTGGCAGCTGTGCAGATCCAGTGAGGCCGAGCAAGGGGGCTGGCTGACCAGGTGGTCCCACATTTGCGTGCAGATAATCCAGATGAAGGGGAAGCAACAGAAGGGACTGGAATCCGAGAGAGAGCAGAGCAAGCACCATTGTTCCTTCTTGGACCCCGGCCCCACATACAGCGTCACTACCCAGCGACTGGGCTGCCCCACCCTGGGGAACACCTAAGATTCCACCCCTCACTACATAACAGCCGCGACTAGACCAAAAAAAAAAAAAAAAAAAAAAAAAAAAAAAAAAAAAAAAAAAAACCCACAAAAAAACAAAACCCCCACACACACAAAAAAAACAGAAACAAAAATGGCTCAAACTGGAGAACAAATCAAAGCCCCAGAACCAATTTATCTAAGTGACGAAGAGATAGCCAACCTATCAGATGCACAATTCAAAGCCCTGGTGATCAGGATGCTCACAGAATTGGTTGATTTTCCTCACAAATTAGAGGAACAAATGGAGGCTACAATAAGTGAAATGAAGAAAAATTCACAGGGAACCAATAGAGATGGGAGGAAAACTGGGACTCAAATCAATGGAGTGGACCAGAAGGAAGAAAGAAACAACCAAACAGAAAAGAATGAAGAAACAAGAATTCAAAAAACTGAGGAGAGGCTTAGGAACCTCCGGGACATCTTGAAACATCCCAACATCCAAATTATAGGGGTACCAGAAGGGAAAGAGGAAGAGCAACAAGTGGAAAACTTATTTGAACAAATAATAAAGGAGAACTTCCCCAATCTGGCAAAGGAAATAGACTTCCAGGAAGTCCAGGAAGCTTAGAGAGTCCCAAAGAAGGTGGACCCAAGGAGAAACACACCAAGGCACATCATAATTACATTAGCCAAGATTAAAATGAAGGAGAGAATTCTAGAAGCAGCAAGGGATAAGGGGACAGTCACCTACAAAGGAATTCCCATCAGACTGTCAGCTCATTTCTCAAGAGACCTTACAGGCAAGAAGGGACTGGAAAGAAGTATTCCAAGTCATGAAAGTCAAGGACCTACATCCAAGATTGCTCTATCCAGCAAAGCTGTCATTTAGAATGGAAGGGCAGATAAAGCGCTTCTGAGATAAGGTCAAGTTAAAGGAGTTTATCATTATCACCAAGCCGTTATTATATGAAATGTTAAAGGGACTTATCTAAGAAAAAGAAGAGAAAAAAGAGGACAGTAAAAAGACAGCAAACTCACAGATAATAACCACACCTAAAACAAAAGCAAACAAGTAGACCAGGAACAGGAACACAGAAATGGAGATCACATGGAGGGTTAGCAACAGGGGAGTGGGAGGAGGAGAGAGGGGGACAAGGTACAGAGAACAAGTAGCACAGACGGTGGGTAGAAAATAGACAGGAGAGGGCAAGAATAGTGTGAGAAATGTAGAAGCTAAAGAACTTATGACACATGGACATGAACTAAAGGGGAATGTGGGTGGGAGGGGGTGTGCAGGGGGGAGGGGAATGAAGGGGGGGAATGGGACAACTGTAATAGCATAATCAATAAAATATATTTAAAAAAAAAGAAACCAACACTGGTACACTTATTATTAACTGAGCTCCAAAATTTATTGTGATTTCACTAGTTTTTCCATTAATGTCCTTTTTCTACTTCAGGATCCCATCCAGAATTCCACAGAGCATTTAATTGTCATGTCTTCTTAGTCTTCTCTGATCTGTGACAGTTCACAGTCTTTCCAATGTTTTTTATGACCTTGGCAGTTTTGAGATGTACCAGCGAAGTATTTTATAGACTACTCCTAAGTCTGGGTTCATGTGAAGTGTCTGCTGTGACTTGACTGGCCTTTTGGAAAGAATACCAGAGGGGTGACAGATCATCCTCATTATCTCCTATCAGGGTTATGTAACATTCACATAACATTGGTGATGTTAAACCTGATCACTTGATTAAGGTAGTGCCTGCCATTTCTCCACGAAAGTTACCCTTTTACATACTTCATCTTTCGGAGGGGAGTCACTAAGTCTAGCCCACACTCAAGTGTGTGTATGTTGTGGGCTGATATTAAGCTTCTTCTCATAGGGGTGTCCAACCTGCAGCCTGCGGGCCACATGAGGCTCAGGATGGCTATGAATGCAGCCCAACACAAAATAGTAAATTTACTTAAAACATTATAATATTTAGTTTGTGATTACATGTCACAATGTATTTAATGTCTAGCCCCAGACAACTTTTCTTTTTCCAGTGTGGCCCAAAGATGCCAAAGGGTTGGACATCACTGTTAAGAGAGAATGTCCACAACTATTATTTGGAATTCTTCTATAAGGAAGATTTGCCTCTTCGCCTTTATCCACTATCTTTTAACTGGTGTTGATATGGTATCTTTTCCATCCTTTTACTTTTCATTTATCTGACTACATTTAATGTGGAATTCATGTAGAAAGCATGTAATTGGGTCTTATTTTTAAATATAATTTATAAATCTCCTTTAATTTATATGATGTATATTAAAGATAATGCATGTTCAATGTAATAATCAATATAGTTAAGTAAATCTATCATTTTGCTAACTTCTATTTGTTCCACCTATGTTTGGTTCCTTTACCCTTTTCCCCAAAAATCTTTTGGATCTCCAATATTGGCCTATTAGCTAGATACCTCTATCTTATTTTTTTCCTTAGTGGCTCCTTTACAATATACCTCCTTAACCTCACAGTCTGCTTTCAAGTAATATTGTATAATTTAAGAACCTCCATTCTCCGCCCCTGCCCTGTCCCTTGTGCTACCGTAGTCATGTATTTTACTTCTAGCTGTTATTACACGCAATACCTTGATAATTTCTACTTTAAATCCTCAACTATCTTCTGTAGAAATTAAAAATGAGAAAAGAAGTCTCACATTTACCTACTTATTTACTATTTATGGAATTCTTCACCTCTTATTGACCAAGTTTCTCTATGGTATCATTTTTTTTTTCCCATCTGAAGAACCTCCTGTAAAATGTCTTATCGTGCAGGTCTGCTGACAATGATTTCTCTCACATCTTGTGTTTCTGAAAATGTCTTAATTGTGTCTTCATTTGTGAATAATATTTTCAATGGATATACAATTCTAGTTTGAGAAAAATTTCCTTTATTATTTAAAAAATGTCAATCCATTATCTTCTGGCTATGTAGTTTCTTACAGTAAGTCTTCTGCCATTACTTCTTTCATTTATGTGTCTTTTTTTTTCCCTCTAGCAAATATTAAGCTTTTGTTTTTATCACTGGCACTGAGTGATTTCATGATCTACCCTTTGCATGGTTTTGTTTGGGTCCATTATGTTTGAGGTTCATTGTCCTTCTTAGAACTTGGAGTTAATTGTTTCCATCACAATAGAAAAAAATCTGGTTATAATCTCTTTAAATATTTTTTTCTGTCTTTCCCCACCTTCCTCTCACTCTAGGACTCCAATTACATGGATGTTAGTCCTCTTGATATTGTGCTATGGGTCCTAAAGGGTCTGTTAACCTTTTCTAGTCTTGACCCTTTCTCTGCTTCATACTGGATAGTCTTTATTGGTATATCTTCAAGTTCATTGATCTTTTAAGATGTGGTGTCTAACATCCTTTTAATCAGTGGATATTATCAATCCAGGTATTATACTGTTTTCCTCTAGATGTTCCCTCTCATTCTTTTTGTATTTTCTGTTTCTCTCCTCTTTAAGTTCAGGTCTTCCTTTAAATGCATGACTATTTATAATAACTGTCTTAAGGTTCGTGTCTGATAATTTCATCATGTCTGTCATTTCTGAGTTCGTTTCTATTGACTAATTTTCCTCTTGGTTATGGGTTACATTTTTCTGATTCACAACGTCTAGTACTTTTTTGACAGGATGCTAGTTACTGTGAATGTTATGTTGTTGAGTGTTAGATTTTGTCTTGTTTTAAAGAGGGTTGAAGTTTATTTTGACAGAACATTGAATTTCTTGCATATCAGGTTGATCCTTTTAAGGCTTCTTTTTTTTAAAGAAATAGTTTTGTTTAAAGTTTTTATTTATGTTTAACATACATGAAAGTACAAATATCACTGGTGTTCAGCTTCAGGAATTCTTGCCCACAAAACTGGCACTGAGATAAAAAAAAAAAAAAATCAGCACATTACCAGCATTCCTAAAGCCCTCTCTTATGCTCCTCAAGGCTTGATTTTTTTTTTTTTTTTTTTTGGCTGGGTACAGTAAACTTCATTGATGGTATATGACAAGGTAGGGCTCCCTAAGTCCCTCCCCTCTTCAGGAGGTCTATGATTGAAACTGGATATGTTGGGGGATGGATTTGGAGCAAGGACTCCCCAGCAGCTGACAGCCTCTCTTCCTGTCACTGGGGCTGGTGGTTCAGGGGGCTCTTACTCCTTGGAGGCCATGTGGACCATAAGGTCCACCACACTGTTGTTGTAGCCAAATTCACTGTCATTATCAGGAAATGAGCTTGACAAAGTGGTCATTGAGGGCAATGCCAGCCTTAGTATCGAAGGTAGAGGAGTGGGTGTTACCGTTAGAGTCACAGAAGACAACCTGGTCCTCAGTATAGCCCAGGATGACCTTGAGGGGGCCCTCTGATGCCTGCTTCACTACTTTCTTGATGTCATAGTATTTGGCAGCTCTCTCCAGGAAGCAGGTCAGATCCACAGCTGACACACTGGGAGCGGGGACACGGAAAGCCATGCCCGTGAGTTTCCCATTCAGCTCAGGGATGACTTTGCCCACAGCCTTGGCAGGGCCAGTAGAAGCAAGGATAGTTCTGGGCAGCCCCTTAAACATCACACCATAGATTTCTAGGGGGGCTATACACTCATAGTCTTCTGGGTGGTGATGGCATGGGCTGTGGTCATGAGTCCCTCCATGATGCCAAAGTTGACAAGGATGACCTTGGCCAGGGGGCCAAGCAGTTGGTGGCACAGGAGGCATTGTTGACAATCTTCATGGAGTTGTCATACTTGTCAGGGTTCACACCCATCACAAACATGGGGGCATCTGCAGAAGGGGAGAAATGATGGCCCTCTTGGCTCCATCCTTCAATGAGCCCCAGCCTTCTCCATGGTAGTGAAGACATTAGTGGACTCTATAACATATTCAGCACAAGCATCAGCCCATTTGATATTGGCAGGATCTCTCTCCTAGAAGATGGAGATAGACTTTCCATTGATGACAAGCTTCCCATTCTCAGTTTCAACTGTGCCTTTCAACTTGCCATGAGTAGAATCATACCGGAACATGCAGACCATGTAGATGAGGTCAACGAAAAGATCACTGATGGAGACAATATCCACTTTGCCAGAGTGACCAGGTGCCCAATACAGCCAAATCTGTTCATTACGACCTTCACCATCATGTCTCAGGGTTGAGGCCAGCACTGTACAGGAAGACACAGCTGTCTATTGAACAGGAGGAGCAGAGAGCCTCAAGGCTTGATTTTAAGCTTTGTTAGGGCAGGGCTAAAACAATCTTTACTGGAGCTAATTTAGACTACTAGCAAGGCTTAGCCTCCGGGGTTTCTGATGATTGCCCTGCGTGATCAACAAGATCTTCCTGTTCTGGCTAGTCAGAGCTTGAAGGGTTTCTAGTCTGTGTGCACTCCACACCACAGGTGGGCAGATCAGTCTGCAGCAGATTAGTCAAGAGGACCCAATTCTGACTTCTGGACCTCTTTTGCCGAGTAGCTCCCTCCTCTTTGATAATCTGACCCACAAATCAAATCTACCTCTTCCCCAAACTCAGATCACTAACCCCTCAACTCAGCAAGACTGTTGTGCTTGGCTGGGGGGCCCCCTCCTGGGCCAAAGTCCAGAAAATGCCTCAAGACAGAAAGCCAGGGTTGGGAGGGGCAACGCTATAGGCCTTACCTTACTTGCTTCCTTTCTCTCAGGGATCATACTCCTGCACTGCTTGTTGTACAATATGTGAAAATAGTTGTTTTCATATTTGTCCTGAGTTTTAGTTGTTAATGTCAGGGGCAGAAATCTAGTTCCAATTATTCCATCATGGCTAGAAGCAGAACAAAGACCTCTTTTAATAAAATTTCCAGCACGAATGCCATGTTTTGCAAGATTTCATCTACCAAAATAACCCAATCCATATGTTCCCTTCATCCTTCCATCTATCTAGTCAGTGGCTGCTAGATCCCTGGGAAACAAAGATGAATAAAACTTGATTCCTGCCCTTGAAGAACTCATAATTAAAAAGGAAAGACAGAAATGTGTAATAAATTATCCTGCTGGTTGATAAGCATAATTATACAAGCACTATAAGGAGCTGTGGGGACATAGAGAAAGACATGGTCAAATCTACTTGGAGAGGTCAGGAAAGGTTTTTACAGCCTAACATTTAGAATTAAATCTTTAAGAAAGAGTAAGAGATTGACAGATGGGGCAGGACACTTGGGACAAAAGGAACTGTATGTAAAGTGTGAAGTTATAAAACAACATGTGAGCTTGGGAGAAAAACTAACAGTTCCAAACACCTATAATACAGGGTCTGAAGCAGTGAGAAGAGAGCTAAAGCTACAGGAAAAACAAACAAACAAATGAACAGGTGGGTCGTATCATGAAGGAGGGCCTTAAATGCCATCCTAGTCATCATTTACATACATAATTCATTACCATTAACTACAATCTACAGAGCTCACAGGACATGTTTTACATATGTTATATACATTACATTTAATACAACAATGTTTTAAGGAAATTAAAACATTCCTTTTATTTTTATCAATAAAAAACTCATTTTATTGATACTTAAAAACTAAGATCTGGGTGCTAGCTATGCTCATTGCTTTTAGCCCCTCTCAATGGACAGAGCTAGAATATATGTATCAAGAACGGTTTGCACAACATTGATGTAACCTGGCAGCCAAGGAGAGTGGACTGGAATGTGCATGTACAAACAATGATGACTTCACTGTACTAGTCAGTGGGGGTGGTAGATGCCAGTGAGTGAGTATGTGGACTGTGTGGCCATTACATTCAAAATGACTGAGTGAATAGAGCAAGGAATCTGCATCAAATTTTGTGTTACACTTGAACATTCCTCCACAGAAACTATTCAGATGAATCAGAAGGCTGCAGCCACGGGCAACTGGTGATTTGGCAGCTTCATCACAACAATGCGCCCACTCATGCATCACATCTCGTGCAGAGTTTTTTTGAGAAACATCAAATCACCCAGGTGATTCAGCCCCCCTACAGCCCAGGTCTGGTACTCTGCAACTTCTAGCTTTTCCCAAATCTGAAATTACCTTTGAAAAGGAGAAGATTTCAGACTTCCGGCCAAGATGGAGGTGTAGCTGGACACGCCGTGCCTCCTCTCACAACCAAGATTAAGGACAACAAAAATATAGAACCCCCCCACCCCCCCAAAAAAAAAGAAAATGCAACCGGGACAGAGAAAAAATTGAACTGTGTGGGAGTCCAACAACAATGATTCACCCAGACCAGTAAGAGGGGCAGAGTCAGTGGATGGCTGAGCCTGCGGCTGGCGGAGTCCGATCGTGGTGGGATAAGCCAGTGGTGGTCACAGGTGCGCAGTCACTCCAGGTGTGCAGGCGGCCATGTTGCTGAATGCGAGGAGGCCAGGTGGGGCGAGCAAGGCAGTGGACCGTGGACACACATTCACGCACAGATAAACCAGGCGAAAACAGACTGCAAGACAGACTGCACAATGCAGGGCCCCAGCGCCAGGAAGTGAAGCCTAAAAGCACCCATTGAAAATACTTGTAGCGGCTGAGGTGCTGGGAGGGAGTCCCAGCCTCACAGGAAAGTTCGTTGGGGAGACCCAGGGGGTCCTGGAGCCTGCACAGGCCCACCAACATGGAAATCAGCACCAAAAGGGCCCAATTTGATAGGGGAAAGAGGCTGAAGGGACTGGAATCCGAGAGACAGCGCGTAGCAAGTGCCATTGTTCCTTCTCGGACCCCGCCCCCACATCCAGCATCACAACCCAGTGACTGGGCTGCCCCGCCCTGGTGAACACCTAAGGCTCCACCCCTCACTACGAAACAGCCTCGACCAGACAAAAACAAAAACCCCAAAACCAAGGATGGCTCAAAAGGGAGAACTGACAGGGCCCCAGAGCTAATTCATCTGAGCGACCAGGAGGTGGTCAACCTATCAGATGCAGAGCTCATAGCACTGGTAGCCAACCTATCAGAAGCACAGTTCAAAGCTCTGGTGATTAGGAAGCTCACAGAATTGGTTGATTTTGGTCACAAATTAGAGGAAAAAATGGAGGCTACAATAAGTGAAATGAAGAAAAATTCACAGGGAACCAATAGAGATGGGAGGAAAACTGGGACTCAAATCAATGGAGTGGACCAGAAGGAAGAAAGAAACAACCAAACAGAAAAGAATGAAGAAACAAGAATTCAAAAAAATGAGGAGAGGCTTAGGAACCTCCAGGACATCTTGAAACATTTCAGCATCCAAATTATAGGGGTACCAGAAGGGGAAGAGGAAGAGCAACAAGTGGAAAACTTATTTGAACAAATAATAAAGGAGAACTTCCCCAATCTGGCAAAGGAAATAGACTTCCAGGAAGTCCAGGAAGCTCAGAGAGTCCCAAAGAAGGTGGACTCAAGGAGGAACATACCAAGGCACATCATAATTACCTCAACCAAGATTAAAATGAAGAAGAGAATTCTAGAAGCAGCAAGGGATAAAGGCAGACTCACCTACAAAGGAGTTCCCATCAGACTGTCAGCTCATTTCTCAAAAGAGACCTTACAGGCAAGAAGGGACTGGAAAGAAGTATTCCAAGTCATGAAAGTCAAGGACCTACATCCAAGATTGCTCTATCCAGCAAAGCTGTCATTTAGAATGGAAAGGAAGATAAAGCGCTTCTCATATAAGGTCAAGTTAAAGGAGTTTATCATTATCACCAAGCCCTTATTATATGAAATGTTAAAGGGACTTATCTAAGAAAAAGAAGAGAAAAAAGAGGACAGTAAAAAGACAGCAAACTCACAGATAATAACCACACCTAAAACAAAAGCAAACAAGTAGACCAGGAACAGGAACACAGAAATGGAGATCACATGGAGGGATAGCAACATGGGAGTGAGAGGAGAGAGGGAGAAAAGGTACAGAGAATAAGTAGTATTGACGGTGGGTAGAAAATAGACGGGGGGAGGGCAAGAATAGTGTGGGGAAAGTAGAAGCTAAAGAACTTATGAAACATGGACATGAACTAAAGGGTGGAATGTGGGTGGAAGGGGGTGTGAAGGGTGGAGGGGAATGATGGGGGAGAAATGGGACAACTGTAATAGCATAATCAATAAAATATAATTTTTAAAAAAGAAAAGGAGAAGATTTCAGACTATCGATGAGATTCAGAAAAATAAGATGGGGCAGCTGATGGTATTGTGAGAACTGTGTGAAGTTTCAAAGTGTCTACTTGGAGGGGTAGTGAGGTATCACTGTCCTATGTACAATGTGTCTTGTATCTTGCATCTTCTTCAATAAATGTCTCTTTTTGAAATTACATGGATAAATACTTTCTGGACAGACCTTGTAACTACAGGTGTCTCCGACTCCAAAGCCAATGAAAGGAACTTGTCTTTAATCTAGAGGTACTGGGAAGTTATGGAAGGCTCTTTGTCTTTAGAAATTTTTAAAAAATTATGTTCATTGATGAAATGGCTTTAAATATAGTTATATTTAGTTAAATATAGCCACAATTAAATACAACTAAATTAGAGAAACATAGTTGAATTTATGTTTTAAAAAGGTAATTGGTGCATGAGGAAGAAGGGCTAGAGTCGCAAGAAGCAGTTCAGAGGCTGCTGGTAACAGTGCAGGAAAGAAAGAAGAGCTTGGACCAGGTGGCACTTAGGAAAGATGGAAAAGAGGCCTTGAGAAATGTCTAAGATGCAGAATCTGTCAGATGCATTTACTAAGTAGCTTTGGCAAAAGAAAAAGATTGTGAGGTCAATCTTTTGTGTGGTCAATCTGTGGATGTGCTGATGGACTAAAAGTTCCTGGTCCTGCGCTAGATGCAGGGGACACAACGATGGCAGGATATTATTTCTCCTCTCAAGGACTCATAGCTCACAGAGCCTTAGAGAATGAAAACTATGAATTCCACCAAAACATATTGAGTACCTTATAGACTGCATTCCCTCCCCCATTACTCTCTTTGGAGTCTCTCATGAGTCTAGGGACCCATGCTGGAAACCACTGCTATAGAACGTTCTCAACCTCACCATGAACCAACCTGCAAACAAGGAGGTGCTTTACGCCCAGGCTGAGGACTAGCTGTTCTCTAACCCTGGCTATAATTCTTAGCAACACTTTCATTAAAAACAAATGCAGGTATCATTTATTGAACATTGACAACGTGTGAGCACTGTGCCAAGCATCTGATAAACACTACTGTCCATTTATTTGTCACTGCAACCTAGTAACAGGCCTGGTACTTGTCTTTTCAAGATGGGAAACTGAGGCTTAAAGAGGGAAAATTGTATGCCCAAGCAACTTTGGTTCTTTGAGGCACTTCATTGATCATTTAAAAGACATCTTGGAATGTGCTATCTTCAGGAAGCCTCCATTACCCTCCCTCAAATTTTGTCACTCCTGGGCCCTTTTGTGCCCAATTCCTACTTTTCTGGCCCCTACTCTGACATACTGTGATACATGTGTAAGTTATACGTCTGCTTCCCCTACTGGAATATGCTCTCTGAGGGAGATGAGTAGGTCTGCTTCACTTTTGCTGCTCAGTGCCCAGCATGGGGTCAGAGCACTGCAGAGGGGACCAGTCAGTGTGCTCCATAGTTTCTGAGACACCATACTCACCCTGGGCTGCCCCAGGCCCCTGGCCATTCTTTGCACCTGATATATTGTACCTCGGGTGCACTTTCCACATTCACTTAGCAGTGCAAAGTCCATACCTAAGACACCCATGGCTTAAAGGGAGAGCTTTTCCACTGACAGGGAATCGGGGAAGCATTCCTTAGACTCAAAGAACTCAAATTACGGTCAGGAGACCCTAAGAGACCAACCACATACCCTGCTCTGACATGAGGAACAAACCTCAGTGTCTGGTACTTTTATTTTTCCTACTTCTGATGGAGGCAGCCCCGGCTCTAGTGTTGTCCAACTGGGGTCCTGGGGTTCCAAGCTCCGCTCTGCCCCAGCCAGCCGTATGGTTTGTGGTTAGGCACGTGCTCACTGAGGCCCTTTCCTCCCTGTGGAAAGGAAAGGACACCTACTCCACAGGGGCTATGATGCTAACTGAATGTGGCCCTGAGTACAGGAGGCAGCGAGAGAGGCAGGGGGCTGATGACTCTGGAGTGACAGGGTAGGGTTCACTCCTTGGCTCCCACTCTGTCTAGCTCTGCGGGTAAAGTGGAAATAAGAAAAAGACTTCCTTAGAGTGATGTGAAGAGGAGATGAGAGGTCCACGATCAGCACTCAGTATAATCTTAGCATGCAGGGAGCCAGAGAATTGCAGCCATTGTTTAGTTACGCTACAAATGGAGCATCTTTACAGAGCACAAATGCCTCCCTCAATGTTTCACAGCAAGTTAAGAGCAGAAGAGTACGAAAGCTTGTTGCAAGCCATTCATCAACAAACACCAATCTCTTCCACAGAGCTGACCTCACAGTGCCAGTAATGGAGCAGCTGTGCCCATGGCCAGGACACAAACCCAGTGACACACACCCAGCCCTGTCCCGGCACCATGCTCCTCTCAGTCTGGAAGTCAGAATAACTAGATCTTCTTGCAGGCAGGCAGAGATGTCAGACCAGCAACATCAAAACTGTGCTTCCCATTGAACCCCAACCCTCCTCATTCCTAAGGACGATGGAGACGCTGGGTCTACTCCAAATAGTCACCCACGAGGCAGCTCTGAGTAGCAACACGAGACAGGTGTGAGGTCAGATGTTACCCTGGCAAATGTGGCAGGCAGGACATTTTGCTAACTAGAGCCCACATTCTGTCTAGACCTGAGGTCGTGAAGAAAGATTTAGGGCACATGGAGCCACATTCAGAGCAGGGTCAGCAGAAACCTGCTGATGACCGTGTTTGATGATGTCCCATGAAAAAAAATAGAGGATTGAAGTGCCCCAAATTGCTCACACTGAAAGTCCCCCCACCACCTCAGGGAACACGGCAATGTGCCGGAGAGGGATGGCAAGACCCCCAGGCTCCCACAGGAAGGGGAGCTGTCTAGGCCCTGGGATCACTTCACGGCCTTTCAGATGAAAGTTATGAGAGCAAAACATGACTATGAAAATGAACCACCTCCCAACTTCCTTCACTGAGACAAAGGTTCCAGAGAGAACAGAGAAACGAAGTGCGGCCCTCGGGCCACAGGAAAGCCACAGCTGCCCACTTGCTTCCCTTTCCCCATCAAGGTATGTCGCCTTCATGGCCACTCATTACCTACCACGTCATTCGGGAGGCTCTGGAGGTCGTCGAAGGGTGTCTCCAGGGTGTTGGTGTCCACGTTAAGGATCACAACATCATCCAGGGCCATATTTCTGACTTTCTGCAAGTAAAAAAAATTCCAAAACAGAAAATCATTGAAGCACCATGAGGACACAGATCTTCCCCCAGCCTTCCCTGGGGGGAGGGGAATAAGGAAAAACAGACATTTGGCAATGGCTTACTCTGGGGCAGGATCCAGTGCTGGGTGGCTCACATTGGTGAGAATACTACCTGTCACAATAACCCCGTGAGCTTGTATGGCCACCCCCAAGCCCCAGGAATGGGAAGAGTTTCACAAGGACTAAGTTAACGTGCCCCAGGTCACGCAGCTAGGAAGAGAGTAGCATCTTTATACCCAATGCTACTTTCCCCCTGTATTTGCCATTTTAAAATAGAGGCTGAGATCTAAATCTCTGGCCCCAGGTACTCTGACATACAGCTATGCTCTTGGGTCACCCGCAGTCAGTCCAACCCCTCTCAGTTACCGAAGGCTACTACAAGCCCATCCCTCTTTCGGCTCTTGTTGTCATTGGGTATGGAATATAGTGAATGGCCTAGTGTTAACATTTCCCTTAAACATTAAGGAGGAAGGTCACACTTTCAATTTGGTTCCATTTTTCATAGGAACCCAGCTAGTGAATCACAGCTCAGAGGCTGTGGCCATAAGCCATGGCTCTACTGGTACAGGGAAAGGGAGACTCATGTCTACCAGGCACTCATGTTTGGCCAGAGGAGGAAGGCATGAAGGTGCAATATGGGAAAAAGAAGAGCCCACCATCTGGGAGCAACTCTCCATGGTCTAGAAGAATACAAGACTGCATGTAGTCTGAGTTTTCCATTTCTATTCACACTGTGTACCCACTGCTGGGATCCATCTCCATTTTTCTCCTGCTTACTCACCACTCCTAATCTGTTCCAGTCCTCTTACTCCATCACATACCTAAGCTCATTCTTTTTTTGAGTCTAGAACTTCCAAACTATTGTCTTTATTTCCTTTTGCCCTGGTTAAATAGAAAGACCCTATAATTGGTTGTTTAAGTTGAGACACTTTTGGATGTAAAAGAGAACATGTTATGCCCAGGCAAAGGCATAAAATGGGACATAGGGTATATGCAAGGAAGGAATCGTTTTCATTACTAGCCATTCTCTGAATTACTACAGGTGACTATGTAAGTGTGCACTGCCCAAGGATAACCAAGTTGAGGCTGAAATCTGCCAACCCATGTGTCTGCCAAGTGATATGAGTCAGAAGTTGATGGTAGTAGGAGGGAGGAGACACTTTTCCTAATTCACCCAAGAGCACTGTGTTTGTTGGCTAGCGATGGAGTTGGACATCTGATAGCTGTTTAAGCCTAAATTTGTGAATGCCCTGGAAATGGACAGCAGGGACTGCTGGTGCTTGCTCTATGCTCTACTTACCTTATCTCACTTAATTCTTAACAAACCCTGCAAAGTGCATGTTACTACCCTCACTTTGTTACATGAGGAAAATGAGGTGCAGAGAGGGGAGCTTAGGGGCAGAGGTAACACAGCAGCCGAGCAGCCCCCTCCTTACTGCATAGCCCTTGTTAGTGAGCCCCGGAACCCTGGGCCTGCTGGGGTGTGGGCTCCTTCAGAGCTCACTGTTTGCCTCACCACTGCATAATAACCAGCACCCACCAAAATGATTTGGTACTTGGTAAGAGCTCATTATTATTGGTCTGCATTTTTCACCTTGAACCCCAGCCTCCATGACAGAACTTAGTACCTGAGTAAACATTTCCAGACTCCTCCCAGCAGGAGGGTGGAGCCATGCTGGTCAGAAACTCCCTAGGGGTGAAATAACACTGCCAGAGGGCAGAATCCTGGAAGGCTTCCACTTAATGAGACCAGGAGGCTCATACTTCTGCTACCAACTTCCCCAGGCCATGGGGACCCAGGCCACAGACCTACCAATCAATTCATACAGTTTTACTAAGTGCTTACTCTGGGCTGAAACCCACAGAGGAGGGACAAGATTGCCTATTTAGAAGTGTACTCTCCCTCCACACTCCAACACATATTAACTGACCACCTTGCTTACAGGGTGAAACGCCATGGGCACACAGCGTTGATAATATTACACATCACCAGTGTTTCACACGGCACAGTCCCTTTTACAGATGAGAGCATTAAGACTCCTTAGCTGCTTCCCTTTGCAAACTGACAGGTTAAACACCTAGCAGCATGGTAGTGGGAAGTTAAAAAAAAAAAAACAGCTTCAATGACCACCTTTTTCCACAAATATCACACTTTGGAGCTCATGCAGCACATTCACAGTCTTTCATTTTCAGCAATGTAACTCTGGATGAAGTAAAACCATTCCCATTTCAGAGATGAGAAACTGACGCTCAGAACTGAAGTAGCTTCCTCAGGTTATGTGGCTACTTCCTCTGTGAAACCAGGAGGATAACTGACCACCCTCCTCACCCCACTTCCTCCCTGGGGCTGCTGGGCACATAGTACAACTTCTAAATAATAGCTATTACTATTACTTTTATGATACATGCATCAGCCTCCACTAGTCTGATAGCCTTGGAGACAATGGCCTAAGGGCAAAAGTCAATTGCTGGGTTTTCACATCAAAGATACCAGCACCAGAAACAATCAGAGAAGGGGCAAGGAGGGCTGAGCCACAGCTCAGCTGGAGAGGCCCAAGGACAGAGGAGAGGGCCATGGTACCCCAGAATCATCCATATATGTTTTTTGCCTCTTCTGACCTTCCAAAGAGCTCCAAATATTCCAAGGCAAGGGGTAGGGGCCCAGCCACTGGAGAGAGGCCACAGGGGCTGAAAAGCCCAGCAAGTGGCATGTTGGCCGTGGACCAGACTGGTGGTGTTTCTGTGTTCCCTGCGGGGCCCCAGCAGCACAGACCAGCCCTGTGGGCTCTCCATGGTGGGGCTGGAACAGGCTTTTGATTTCTTCCCACTCCTGCCTGGAGGGCCTGCCGGTTAAGCTGTGTGGAGTGTTTACTTTTTCAACAATGGCGGAGGGCTGAAGAAGAGGCAAAAACCTGGCCCTTTTTTCTGGCTGAGTGGGCCAGGGTCCCCTTAGTAACCAAAATGCCCAAGCACCAGGCTCCAGGCAGGAGCTGGGTCAGCACAGTTTCCTTTTGTAGGACAATGCTGCCCTCTTGGTGGCAAGGCCTCTTCCAAAGGGGCTGCTGGCATGGACCCCAGGCCCTTTCTGAAGTTCAGTGTTCCCAAGGAAAGAATTAGAGACCAGCTCGGCCGGATAGTGCCTTATCCCTGAAAGCCTTACGGAAACAAGGGGAATGAAAAAGGCAAAAACAAAAAACACACTAAACCTCAAGCTGGGGGTGGGAGAGAGGGCTGCTGGTACAGAAGGCAGCTGGACCCCTACTGGGTGCCAGTCCTTTAATCCTGTCCACGTGAGGAGGGAGATACTGTCATCTCCACGGTCATGGCAAGGAAACGAGGCTCACAGAGGTCAAATAAACTGCCCAAATCACACAGCTAGTGAGTGGCTGAGCTGAGTTTTGAACCCAGTCTGATCTGAAAGCCTAACTCTGAACATGTCCCCAGACCAATGCTCAGACTTTAGGACAAGTACCTACAGAGGGAGGACATGCAGTTATACTAACATACTCAGGACCTGCTTTCTCTTGCCTTTTGTATCATAAAAATGACATATGTCTACTGTAAAAAAATGGGAAAGACACAAAAGTTCAAAGAAGAACAAATCCTCATTTGTCCATTTGGAGATATTTTGGTGTGTTCCCTTCCACATTCCTCTGCCCCAATCCCCACTTTTAAAAAATAGTTGAAAAATTCTTAGTGTTTTTTTCTGATTCTCATATTTATGAACATATAAGCAATGCTCCACCTCATCAAAACCTTTGTAAAGATCATAACTAATCGTTACAAAATATTTCACCTTATGGAAACAAACCCATTGTCCAAGTTCCTTTTGTTGGCTATTATATCCAGTTGTTAAGAAATTATTATATGTAATATTGTCATGAAATGTGTAGGCACAAAGCCTTGTGCTTTAGGATGGATTCCTGGAAGTGGAATTTACTTTCCACTTCTTAAAAAGTGTCCCTCTCAAATTTGACTTTGAAAAAGATAGCTTTACTTCCAATTATTTTAAAGTAATTTTATCCACAGCTTGTGTTTCCTACTCTAAGTGAAGAAAAATCAGCAAAGACACGAACAGATGTCAAAATAGTCCTCCGAAAACCCTACCCAATTAAAACACTGACTGGTACCGCAGCACACCGAGACGGCTCCCTGGTAGCTTGTCCCACGAACACATTCCCTCTCTTTTTAGTTACAACATATGCCAAAGCTCCTGCCAGCTGCAAACCCTCCCCTCACCAGACTCTATAGGCTTTTTCTCAGAAAGAAAGAAAAAAAAATACTGACACACACACTGGCTTTCCAAATGGCATTTCTTGCACAGAGAAATACACAAAAATGGCATCTTCCCACAAATATTGTTAATCAAAAATGTCTTTGCCTTTATGCTTTGTCACAAACTGACTTAACACGGCCCCTGCCTTTCAGGGCAGGGAAGGGAAAAATCACAGCGTGGCAGGTGGCAAGGTGGCAGAGAGGAACATGGGACTGCCCTTTACCTCGTGGGTTGCTACGTAAATTTGGACATTTCACTTAATCTCTCTACTCATCAGTATCTTCCTCTAAACACAGGGGATGGTAACAGTGCCTACACCTCATTGGCTTATTATAAAGATTAAATGGGTTAACCTTTTTAAGGTACTTAGAGTGATGTCTGGTACATGAGCAGCTTAAGATAAGCATTTGTTAAATAAAAAGGAACAATCAGCTGAGGGTGATGGTAATGTTCTACATCTTCACTGTGGTGGCAATAGTTTCATAAACGTTTAAAACTGTCAAAATTCATTGAATCATACACTTTAAATGGATTGTTTGTACATAAATTATACCCCAATGAAGTTGATAAACACATTAGTACTATGTCCAGAACAGAGAATGAAATCATAATAGACTATAGAAAACAATGATGCATGAATGATGGTGAATGAAAGCTACCCCACAAGATACTTTTCCCTAGGCCATCACCAATGTACATTCTGATTTGCAGGTGTGTTTGGCCCCTGCCTGCCTCCTTTGTTTTCTGTGTGGCCCAGGATTTTAAAAAAAACTTTGTTTTACACTTACATCCTCTTAGAATAAACATAAAAATCCAATGCCCCTAGAAATTCGGATATAATTCCCAATAAAAAAAGTGGAGTCCATCTGAGAATCACTCTACTGTACCTAAGATGGCTTTATTGAACTTTACTTTCTAAAGCTGGTTTATGGAAACAATGGGTTTTCAATCTAACATATAAAATATCAATGGCCCTTGTTCAAACCACACCAGCCTCTCACCCAGATCAGGGGTGATCCAGGGAGAAGATTGGGCAGCGAGTGACAAAAGGCAGAACTTGGAACCATGTCTTAAAATGAAGAGCAACGGTTTGCACTGGCAATGTAATCCAGGGAATGCCCAGGGTGGTCAGGGGCACGTGCCGCTCCTCAGCTGAGGGAGCTGAGGGCTGGGGTGGAGGAAAGTAGCTGGTCCGGGGCCTGCAGGGACAGGGCCCAGCTTCCCCGCTGCCCCTCTAGCTGAACATTGGGCTCTCTGTCTGGGATGGAGGTTGTGGGTCAGCGAGGTGGCATGCATGGGGTAAATGGGCCAGCATGCAGTGAGACTCCTCTGCTGTCCTTCCATCAGGGCGATCGCAGCGCAGGCCATGTCCCATTTGTCCCTGCATCTCCAGTGCCCAGCACCATGCCTGCGCAAGGAAAGCACTCACTAATTGGAGAACGAATGAAATACTGTTCCTGGATCTACTCTACAGGGAGGCAGGCCTGGCAGCAGATGTCAATGCAAGCACAAACGGACAATGTAAGCCCAGCGTAAGCAAATTGGAGTTTGCTCAAGGAAGAGCAATGGGAATAACAATAATGATGGCAATGATAACAATCATGTAAAATTACCATGATTAATTAGCGCAGAAATAATTCACAGCTGACAGAGAAAGCAAGATAAGAGTTAACATGGAGGTTAAGAAGACTGTGGGTTCTGGAATCAGCCAGCCAGATCCAAGCCTTGCCTCTGCTACTTAGTTACCTCCGGCAAGTTCCTTACTGCTGACCCTCAGTTTTCTTATCTATAAAATGGGGATAATACGACCTACTACACAGCTGGGTTGTGAGGGTTGAGACAGCTTGTGTAACAGGTGTCCAACCTTTTGGTGTCTCTGGGCCACACTGGAAAAAGAAGAGTTGTCTTGGGCCACACATTAAATACACAAACACTAACAAAAACTGAAGAACCAAAAAAGGTTTTAAGTAAATTTATGATTTTGTGTTGGGCTGCATTCATAGCCACCCTGGGCTGCATATGGCCTGCAGGCCATGGGTTGGACACCCCTGCGTGACTGTGAAGACTTTAACACAGCGCCTGATCACAGTGAGTAAGCAATGAATGGAGAGGCTGTGAAAAGTGGGCCTCTATCCTTACAATTTGAAAGTTATATCAATAAATGGAGTAGAGTTCCAAGACTCTAACAATTTAAACACCTGATTTTCAGACCAAAGTCTTCTTTAAGCAACTTCCAACCTACTGTTCTTTTCCTGGTTGTCTCAAAAGTGTGAGCACAGTCCCAGAGCCAGACTGCCACTCTCTGATTCCAACCCTGCCAAGTACAACTGTGCTACTTTGGGCAAACCTTTTAACCTCCTCGTGCCTGTGTCCTCATCCGTATAAGGCTGAATCATACTGACACCCAGGACAATGGTTACTCTTGGGGCTGGAGGAAGAATGACTATAGGAGGGCAAGAGAGGCTTCTGGGGGCTGGTAATATTTTGTTTCTTATCTGATAGTGGTTACATGGGTGTGCCTCCCTTGTAAAAATTCATCTTGCTGTACACTTAGGATGAGTGCGCTTTTCCCTATAAATCTCATATTTCAGTAAAATGTTTACCAAAAGCAATACAAATATCACCAGATTGTTACAGTGGTTAGATGAATTAATATATATACAGCACTTAGAATAGTGTAGTATATAACAAGCACTGGCTATTACTATTATCATTATTATGAAAAACCGAACAGCAATAATTTCCATTAATAAAAAGGATTCAATCTGTAATATGTTTACTGTCAGAAAATTTGTTTGCAAAGGTAGACACCTCCAGAACACAATGGCTTCTCTGACCTGTCCTGTCCTGTCTCCAGTGAGGAGCAAAGCAGCAACAGCCTTGGGTACCTTCTGAGAGATGCCTGCAGTATGGCGTCAGTTTGGTTTGGTAGAGCAGCAGGAACATGAATCAGATGAACTGGGCTTTGGATTTCATCTTGTTCAATTCCTTCTTAGGACCCAGGGCAGGATATTTAAACCTAACAGAACCTCAGTTTCCTCATCTATACAATGGGGCTATATCCGTATACTATATACACTTGTAAGAGAATTAAGTAAAAGGAAAAAATAGAAATATTTATGTTGCCCCTATATGGCCATGTTCCCATGTGCCCAGGATGCTGGGCTTGACCACAGGCAGGCCTTCTCCCTGCTGGAGTGACCCCTAAGCCTGTAAGCATAGTCTCTTCTCCCATGGCCAAGGGAGCACCTGAGGCAGTGCCTCTGAGACCAGCAACCAGACCATCAATCAAAGCGGAGGAGTCCCGACCGACTTCCTGCAAGGGCACTTTGCTTCAGGAGGATATAACCCCCTCTTGAGTCTGAGGGTTATCATACCCACAACATGCTTTGCTTTGGCTCAGAGAAAGTCTAGGGCCCACTGCTCTATGACAGAGGCACAACTGATAAGTCTCCCAATATTATATTTTGTCTCCCTTAAGTCTGGCTTCTCAGGGCTTTTTTTTCCAATTTTCAAAGGCACATATGGTTAAAACCTAAACCAAAAATTACATCTTAACAGTTTGTTAATCCAAACTTGATCCTCAACAACTGACTGTTGCTGGGCTTCATGCAACCACCTCTTAGGTTAACTACACTCCTGGTTATGTGATGGTGAGTCACAGCTGACTCTACAGGAGCCTGTGCAGGCCAGGATGGCAATACCCACTCTGTGTCCATCCTCTTAGTGGCTTTCCCAGCAACGAGACGAGAACCACAGGCTGATGTGTTCCTCCCATGGCCCAACCCTTCACACGTACCATGGAATGTAATGCTCACAACACCCCTGTGCAGAGACAAGGAGACTGAGGGTCAGACAGCTAAAATAACTTGTCCAAAGTCCTCCAGCGTAGAGGTGGTAGAGCTGATCACCGAACCCAGCTGAACACAAATACCTTTTTACTACCCAACTCATCTTATTAATTGCTCTGACACATTGTTTCAGTCAACAAAGATATCGAGCAACTATAATTTATTAGCTACTTGTTGGGCAAGTACCAGAGGAATAGAGTCCTTAAGAAGCTTGGTGATTGGCCTAGGCTCCATTCAAGTTGCCAGGAGAGAGGGTTTCCTACAGAATATTACACCCATTTGATGGATGAGGCTAAAAGGATTAAACAGTTTGCCTGTGTTCACACAACTGCTGTTTGTTAGAAGAAGGATCTGAATCTGGGTTCCGCGTGCCACCATTCTTTCCACTGCACAGCACATGTAAAGTGAGCTTGAATGCACACGCATATACACGAGCAGAGAACAAAGAACAGCATGAGGAGCTAGTGGTCTCCTAAGAGGAAAGGAAAGAGAAATCAGAGGGAAAGTGGAAAGGACAGGGAGAGGAAAGGCAAATAGTCAGGTATTCTAAACCCTTTATTCCCTCCTGAAATCTCGGATACACACAGAGAAAAGAGTGACATTTTCTTTCCCTTCCTCGGGCCCCAAAGGTCACTGAGCTGCCAAGCGGTTGATAAACGTAGTGGTTTTTCTTTGGAGCCAGAAGTCACTGATTTGCTCCTTCCTGCTCCGCAAAATTAAAAATCCAAGCCCGACAGTTCAGAGGACCCCTGAAAACACCGCTGGAATTTCCCAATGTGCTTTAAACAGAAACAGAAGCTTGGCAGGGGAGGGAAGTGCTGTAAGCACCTCTCGGGTCAGGCCAAACCCACTCCTCACAAGGTAATAAGCACTGACTTTCATTAACAAATCCAGAGATTTCCAACCCAGGTCAGCAAAGGGGCCATTTCTCCATTCCCGGCCATCCATCCACTGGCATTCATTCATTCACCCATTCATTCACTCATTTGATTAGTCATGCATCAGTCAGTCATTCATGCTAACTTTATGTATGTTGGGTCTTAAGGACTGAGAGATGACTAAAACATGATTTCTAAACCCGAGGGGCTCCCAGTCTACTTGTGGGAGGGTGTGGACAGGGAGTGGTGGGATAAATTATAACCAATAGCCCTAAGAAAAGGCACAATGATATGTAGAAGAGACCTCACTGGTGGAACCTCTCCATTCACACACGGCTTGCCTGATTCCCTCCCTTGGCTTGTCCTGGAGCCAGGGTCAGGAAGTCCCCAAGGCTGGTGTCCTGGCTCACTCACTTATTAGCTAGGCACTTTAGGCAAAGCACTTCACCTCCTGTAGCATCAATTTCCTTCTCTGTGAGATGGGTGTCAGGATCCTACCCTTCAGGATGGTTGAGAAGATGAAAGGGGAAGCTGGAGGGCCCGTGCTTCATGGAGCACCAGCCATAAGGCAGAAGCGTTGTGAGCGCCGGCCTGTTTCCTTCTAAGAGCTTGATTTTGCCAGCTCTGCTGGGGGCTCACTCTCCAAGTCCAGCCTAGCATGACCCCACTGTCCAGCCTGCCCTCCTCTCTGCCCTCAGAATGGAGGGGTAAGACCATGGACACCTCTGACTCTCCTGGTGATTTGCCTTAAACTGAAGTACCCTCCCCACTGCAGGAGAGTCCATTTTCTCATGGGTAAAGAGAGAATGAGAAAAGGTCAACACCTTTTACCACTGCCACAAAATGCAAACGAGAGATGAGGTGGCAGAGCACGTGGTAAGCTATGAAGACGGTCCGGACATAAAGCACCATGATTATCTCCACCCTGCAAGACCCAGCTCTTCTATAAAGCCTTGCTGACTACTTCTCTCTGGTCCTAAGCCAAGTATACTTGGGCCCTCAATTAAAACTTGTTTAGTGGTGTTTCTAATTGTTTCATATGCACCTGTCACTTTTCCCTTACAATAACTGTTTTTAGCCCTGGCTGGTGTAGCTCAGTGGATTGAGTGCGGGCCTGTGAACCAAGGGATTGCAGTTCAATTCCCAGTCAGGGCACACGCCTGGGTTGCGGGCTCACTCCCGGCAGGGGACGCATGAGAGGCAACCATTGATGTTTCTCTCCCTCTCTCCTTCCTTTTCCCTCTAAAGATAAATAAATAAAATGTTTTTAAAAAGTAACTGTTTTAACCTTAAGATATTCACATATACTGAGATAATGTTTACCATAAAGTGCTACATCTATAAAGTACTGCAAAATTTTAAATACTAAATTTTTAAATATATTATTTTATCTGATCCTCAAAGCAACCTCATAAAATAAGTATTATTATTCCCATTCTACAGAAGAGAAAGCTGAAGCTCCTTCCTCAAGTCCTAAAGTAATAACAGAGCTAGGATTTGAGCTTGGCACACCGGGCCCCAAAGTCTGGCCCCTTTGTTCTATCTGTGCAGCCCCCTCAATTTTCCTGGCTTAGCAAACACTGAAGACACTGACTAGGTCACATATTTCTCTTATAACCTCCATGGATAGACTTATCATAGGCTAGATACTCAATAGCAAACAGTCCCTAAAAGCAGGACAGTATCATAGCTTTCTTTTGTAAAAAAAAAAAACACTTCACACAACAAAATAACTGGGTTTGAATTCCAATCCTGTTAATTGCTTGCTGCATGACTTTGGACAAGTTACTTAACCTCTCTGTGTCCAGATTTCAACATCTGTACAATAGTGCAACCAATATGAGAACACGGACTTGTAGTGAAAATTAAATAATGAGTGTAATGCATCTGGCAGTGTTTCAATAACAGTATCCATCTGATCCAAAACGATGAAACTTGAGTTTAAGAGTTTCACTGGGACATAAGGAGATGTTGATTCCCTAGTTCCAAAATGGTTTGGGGTCACCTTCTCATGAAATAGGGCCTCATTCCTCCCACAGAACTGCCACTTGCCATCATTCATTCATCACTAAGCACAGAAAACCCGGACTCCCATCTCCACCTGCCTTTTATTTGAAATGTCAATTTTTAAAGAGTGGAGAGGTTGGAAACCCAATTTAACAAGCACACTGAAACATTGTTTATTGCCCCCATAAACATGGCTTAGTGAGAATTACGGACTTAATCAGAGTGAACTTATCTCCCGGTGAAAAGGAACACTTTAAATTTCAGAAATGGCACCTTTACTGTGAAAATCTCTTAACTTTTCAAACAAACTACAGGGGGTCTTAACCATATGGGCAGTAAAGGGGTAGCTATTACTGTGATTTGTCTTGCCCAAGAGCCAAGGAGTCCTAAAGATCCTTAACAACTTCAAGATCTAGAAAAAATATCTGGAAAGTCATATTCAGGAGACATATCTCTAAAAACACCCGAAAGGTCTGCTGAGTGGGAAGTAATGTTGGTCCAGTTGCTAGGGGCTGCCCAAAAGAAAGGCCCCCAGAGTCATTAGTACAGAGGCTATTTCCTAAGCAGCAGCATTGGGAAAGTATGGCTCTCCTCCTGTGCATAAGATGAAGCATTTAGCAATAGGTCATATTTGGTGACCTGCTTTACAGAAAAGAGGTGCCACCTAAATCCCAAAGGCTGCTAAGTGGTTTGATTTTTTTCCTCTTTAAGCAAGTTATTCCAGAGGATGAGGTCTTGTGAACCCCAACTTCTCAATCTGCAGCTTCATTAGGGCAGCTCTGACCATTCCAGGAAAGGTTTTCATAAAGACATCCATTTTGCAGAGACTGTATCAGCCTGGATGCCAGAGGCAGGAAAGGCAACAGATATAAAATTTTATTATTTCAATGCCCCAGTAGCAGCCAGGAGGACTTAATGAAATCACCAAGATTTACAATCTGAAATAGCTATTGCACAGACAGATATGATTAAGGGAGCTGCGCCCTCTGACCTTTCAACCCTTTGATCCTCACACAGCAGGTGGCCTGGAGCCCCCTCCTGGGCATCTTCCCTCTCTTCCAACACTGCTGAACCTTGATGTGCAATAAGCCTGACCCTACACAGGTGACTCTCATGCTGCTTATCGCCAGCAGCTGCTGCTAATGGAACAGCCAAAATCACTTGGTCTCACAGTTCTACCCCGGAGATGGGGGGAGAGGAATCGGCTCTGCCGTGTCCAAACGGTGCTGAAATGACATTCAATAATTCAGCCCAAAGTCCACTTGTTTGGCAATGCTTAACGATGTCTTTACCAAAAACTGTCCTAGAAATGGAACTCTGTCTCCTCCAATTTATACTTTGAGTTAGAAAAAAGAATCACCTTTTAAAGGATAAATCACAAATTTCAAAAAAAGGAAAAATCAACCTCGAAGTCCCAACTGCATCTCTCAGAACTTCCCTAAAACCATGTGCAGCAAATTTATACCAATGAAAATCAAAACAATTTTTGGAAACCTAAAATTGACTGTTTTCAGTTCCATGAAATTTCATTTAAAAAAGCCCATATGCCAAAATGTCCAAATTCTCTTATTTTTAAAAATTGGGATGACTTCCAAAATCATAGCTATCTTTTTCTTCCTTTTTTTTCCTTCTAAGCTAAGGATGGGTAGTGCGCATATGTACTTATCAAGCTTCATAATTTAACCCATTCGGCCAGTATAAAATAGCTGCAATCAAATGCTGAAGAGGCAGGATATATTTGTCATCACTGGATCTTTCAAACCAATCGGTGCCAAGGTTTAACATGTTCTATGTGGTTAAAGACATGCCCACGAGTCTCGGCAGCTCTAGTCTGAAAGCTTTCAGGGTTTGTTTTTTTCCCCCTAGATATTTGGGTTTATAGAGGAAAAAAAATTTAGGAAGGACACATAAACCTGTGGAATGTTGATAACTTCCAACCACAAAAGAGAACTTCAGTGTCTCTGTTCATCATACTTAGGAAAAACCCTGAGCCAATGCCTTTGATTCCAAACAAACACAATATGGTGGCCCTTCCCTGGTCATTGTCTGAATTCAACGCGCAAAGAAAAAAACCCACTTCTTTGGTAGCCTAGGTGGCATGTATCTTAAATATTCAACTTTAAATTCACTTTGAAATCAGCTGAGAAGGGACAATACGTAAGGAAAGGATTTACAGACTTCAGTTTTAGTCACAGGTTTCTCCAGGGAGGTTTAAGTTTAGTACAAACAGCAGTTTATGGAGAAATCAGTTTTGCAGGGAAAAAAGGAATGGTTACTACACAGAGTTTGACCTCTTTGTGTAAAATTATTATTAAGCTACCTTCTTCAAAGATAACTATTGGAAACGCTTTATTAATAATAATACCTACTATAACATGACGGCCTACTAATGTGCATAGAACTTTAGTCCTATTGTTTTGAATTGTCATCACTCTAAGGCACCTGTCCCCACTCTGCAGATGGGAATGTTAAGGCACACATGCACACAAGCTCAGTGACTTTCCAAAGTTGCACATAGACAAATGATGAAGCTGAGATTCAAACTCAGGCTCACTGCCTGGTCCCAAAGCCCATGGTCCATCCCCATTTTTCCCAACAAAAACAAACAAAAATCAAACAAAAAGACCCAAAACAATAACATGCAATAATCTGTGCAGAAAATGCTGGGTTTCAGCTTGCTTACACATTGCCATGGCTCATTTAAAGGCCTTCTGAATCAATTATTTTAGGTCATTAAGAGGAAGTTTAATTTGGTTGACAAACACCCCTACTGTGGTGACCTCACATATCAACAACAAACGCCTGATGGTCACAAACTCGTACCATGAGTCTGCTGAGCATGGTGTTAAACGAAACCACATGTGCCCAGATTCCAAGTGGGATTTGACTAGGCCAAGGGTACCGCTCTTCAATCATCACACTGCTGGTTTCCAAGCTCGCACAAGCCCCACCCCTAATCACCTGCAAGGAGTTTATGAAAAGAAGTCACTAGTCCTATGTGGCTATGCTCAGTTCAAAGTGCCTTTAAGCTAATGTCAATTTACAAAAAGTCACTCATTAAAAAAATACAAAAAGAGGCTGAAAAAGAGGGCAGAGCCAATCCTAAGCAGATGTCTTTTAGCTTGTTTTAAAGAAAAATTATCAGTTCTACATCCATATAATATAGCTACACACATAGAGTAGACCTCTCTACTTTCCACAGTTTCAGTTACCCATAGTCAACCATGGTCCAAGAATCTTGTGAAAAATTCCAGGTATTTTGAGAGAGAGAAAGAGACCACATTCGCATAATTTTTATTACATCATAGTTATAATTATTTCATTTTGTATTATTATTATTAATCTCTTACTGTGCTTAATTTATAAATTAAACTTCATCATAGGTATGTTTGTATAGGAAAGAACATGGTATATATGGGTGGGTCAAAACTAGGTTTATAGTTGTGCATATGCAAAACAGTTTATTCTTGTACCATTCTTCATTAATTATTATATTATTTTTCCATACAAACAACTGTAAACCTGCGGTATAGGGTTTAGGACTATCGTGGTTTCAGGTATCCACCGGTGGTCTGGGAATGTACCCCATGCAGATAAGGCGGGGAGCTACTGTAGGAACTTGCGTTTTTGGGTACCTGACACATGGTAGGCAGCAAATTTTCTCATTAACTCCTCAATAAAAATGCTTAATGAAGTGAAGAATCTACCCATTTTATCAGAGAGAAGTCTGAGGTTCAAAGAGGCACCTTAACATCCCACCTGCAAAACCTGCAGGCCCTCAAAGTGGCGACACTTAGAAATCACAGGGCTCAGATGCAATGGATATTGGTAGACTTTCATTTGATGGTTGATATTATTAGTAAATATTCCCAGTAGGCATCTCTTAAGAGGATAATATAATAGTAATTTTGTACAAAGTGGTCAAACTGTGTGGCAGTACCGTACTTTTATCTTCCTGCTAAATCAATCTCTCCTCTGAACAAAGGTGTGGGTTTAGAGTCACCTAGTAGTGGTGGGGACAGAATCTGAACTGGGCCCACATAACACAGATCCCAAGAGCTTTTTCCATTCTGCTACAAAGCTGCTGGCACGCTACTCCTTAATCTGACAGGAATTTGATTAGTTCAAGCCTCTCTTAATAACAATTTGTAAACTTGAAGTTTTCTTTGAAGTGAGTTTTAACATTGTTAAATGGAACCTACATATAATGACTGGCTAGGTGATGATGGGAAAATTGGAAAACAAAAGCATCAATGATGGTTTCATATTTTCTACTGGGATTCTCCCTCAAAAATTACTCAGTTTTTTTCTAAAATATAACAGGCTTATCTCATCTCACATGAGAACATTTCAGTCACAACAAATTAGACCGAAAATGTACTGACTGCAAGAGATACTTCAATCAGCCAGAAGTACTTGTTCCCTTTGATTACATAAATTACTACTACAACTTTAAACTGTTTTATATTAGCTAATTCCAACATTAGGGTAAGTGACATTTAAGAATCACACTCATTTTAAACGCAGATGCAAAGAGGAGGAAGCTCCCAGGGGAAATCCAGCAGGTGAAATCCAAGACCATCTGAATGCTCTGGATGAGACAGAGACTCGCATGTGATGGTGTCACATGATAATATAATTTTAATTTTACTGATGAGAGAATTGAGTCATGGGAAGGCTAAGGAACCCAGCCTGAATCACAAGTATACTCAGAGCTTTTCTCTGGAGAAACAGGAGGCTGCCAGACTAGAGCTCCCCCTGCCCCACCAGAGGCCACCCTGAGAAGGAAAGGCTCAGGTGAAGGCCAAAGGTGGGGGCTCTCTACCTACGACTGGAGCAGGGAGGGCAAATCCACACAGCCTGACGGGAGGGTGCACAGAGAGGGGGCTATAGGGGCTGAGGGACTGGGTGCAAATTATATTACCTCTCTGAGCCTCAGCTTCCTCCACTTGCAAATACAGCTCTCTCATACTATGCAGAGAGATTGTGAGAAACACTCACAAGTGAAAAGAAGTAAAGCGCCTGGCACAGTGTGTGGCATTGAGCAGGGACTCAGAAGATGTCAGTTTCCTCCAGCCCCTCCCTTTCTCGCTAAAGTTCTCTCCATGAACCGATGACGGAAACTACCAGGTGGAATTTTTCATGCATGTGTCACCTTCTCATAAAGTAGGAATATAATTGCTTAGAGCTAGAAAATAGTTCTCACATGCAATTTCTCAATTCTCGTGAAGACACATAAGTAAGTCACCCCTGATAATGGAATATATATAGGGCTCAGAGTTCTGCATCAATCACAGCATTAACAAGTGTGCACTACACCTAACTACTGTCTACCTGTGGAGTCCTGCAAAGAAGCAAAATGGTACAATGACAAACAAGAAACACTCTTCTTCACTATGGAACTGTTTAAAAATAAATATCCCCCCAAATGAACAAGGGATCAAAGACTTTCTATGCTGGGGGGAAAATAAGGATCGAAGAGACCGAGAGGAACTTTGACTTGGCACCTGGATGCTGTCCCCAGGGTGGTGGCTCTGAGCTGCTTCGAGCGCTTAGTGTATCTGCAAAACTAGCTTCTAGGAGCCCCAGCTAAGCCTTCCCAGATACAGAATGGTAAGAAAGGGAGAGGACTGCTGTGAGCTTGGCCTGTGTCCTTGTGCACCCATCACAGGCCTCCTGAAATTGCACTGGAGGGGAAAGGTAGTGAGCTCCTGTGGACATGGTACCTGGGTCTCACTCTCCCTGTTCCTACTGCCTGGAACTATCACTTAGTATATTACCTAAATTTATAACCACAAACTAGGCTGTGTAAACACTATCTAATTCATAAAAAAAGTAGTTGGAAACCGAGAGGAAAAGTCAGAATCTAGTAAAAGTGGTGCTTAAAACCTTGAAGAAAGTCATCACTACAAACATTTCTGCCACAGCTTGGTAGCAAGGGAACCATTCAGAAGCTTGGGTTTGGGACGCTAACACATCTGAATTTTATATACATGGTCATGGTGTGTAATTTACTTAAGAATTACCTTGATCTTTACAAATATCAATTTACTTTATTAACATGGTTAAGCAGTTTCCAAGCATTTTATATGGCAGGACTGTGTTTCTAATGGCCCAGAAGGAGAAGGCCTGACCATGTCCCTCCTGTATTTACACTCTTCAACGGCTCTCTGTTGCCCCATAAAGTTCAGACTCTTTAACACAGCTTACAAGGCCCTGGATGGCTGGCCCTTGCCTGCCTGCCTGAGCTCTCCTCTCTCCCTTCAGCCTTATGTTCCTATCAGACACTGAACTACTCACACTTCCTGGGAAACTCCATGGGCAACGTTTTAGGTCTTTGTAGATGCCATTACCTATTTCCCTGGATGAATTCTTATTTATCTGTTAGGTGTCAGTGTAGGCATTCCCTTCCTCTGAGAAGCATAGGCCTGAAGGCTCGGTTCGGTGTCTCCCCTCCAGAGCTTATGGCATCCCAAATTCACTACAATTACTTTCTGCTTGTCTACATCTGCTCAAGACAAAACTCTGTGAAGGAGGGATTACATCACATTCATCATTCTGTATAGGCTTCTGGTATGGGGCTGTGGCTGCTACCCAGAAGGCTCTCCTGTCAAAGGGGAGGTTCACTGCACATCCACCACAGGCCAGACATGCTGGACATACACAGGACTCACGTATGCAATTCTTACCACACTCCTGAGATGGGTACCAACCGCTACTACGGATGAAGAAACTAACACACAGAAACAAAGTATGGTGCCTTACGTTACCCCAGAAGGGGAGTGGTCAAGCAGGGGACTGTCAGTGCATTTATCAAATTCTACAAAAGCACCACTCCCACCCCTGATGCAATGCCTCCACTACTGCAAACCAGGAGAAAACAGGGCAGGCACCCAACGATTTTGTTCAAACACTTTTTCCCTAGGAAATGAGAATGATGATGATGATCCTTGGAACCTAAATGCCCCTGAAACACAATTTTATAGCCATCAATGTAACCATGTAAATGGCTTTAAGGCCACTGACAAAATAAAAACAGCAATGCTTGTTGGTCTTTGTTGAATTCTTTAGGTGCCACTCTGCTAGACACACAATTATATCTCCTTGGATCCTTCAGCAACCCTCTAGGGGAGGTATAGCCATTTTACAGGTGAGAGAAAAGCTCAGAGGTTGATTACCTTGCCTAAAGTCACACAAGCAGCAAGTAATCCCCAGCCTACCTGTTGACCTTTCCCCTTCACTGCCTCTCTTGTCTAGGTGGAGCTTCATTTACAGGCTAACCTGAGCCTCTGTCTGGAACTATGTCATTGCTACCACCTTTCTTTCCTCTTTCCTGACCATTCTGCCACCAGGAATGATATAAACTACCCTGATGTCACTCTGAAGCCTGTACACCAAGCAATGTTTGTGAAGCTTACAAAGGAAGTTTTTCATTTATCAAAAAGGGGAAGCACCATCTATGAGACATGACCTGGTACCTGCTACCAGACATGGCACAGAAGAGAGGCTCCAGAAACATCTCCCAAGCTAAACTGAGGCTGAGAGAATAGAATGAAACAGTCACTGTGCAATCTGGCCATGTTTTGGTATTTCCTAGCTACCAGCTAACATGATCATTTTCTCCACAAAGAAACTAGGTCAAAGCCAAAACCATGGCTGTCCTGCTAACCTACCACTAAAGTAATGTTTGCTTAAATGAGAGAATGATATAAAAAGACAGAAGGGGGGATAAGAATAATGATGACCTATATACGTGTCACTTTAGAAAAGCAATTTTCAACAGGTGTGCCACGGTACACGGATGTGCTGCAAGAATTTTAAAAACATGCAATATCTAACTAAACAGGGCACTGCTGTCTTTTCCCTCAGATTGTCAAATTAAAAAATGACAACAGCCAATACAACAGTAGCCTTCTGATGTGAATGAATAAAAATTATACTTATATTTTTTGTCAGATTGGTAAAAATTTTTGGTGTGCCCCAGAATTTTAGTAATTAGCTTATGTGTGCTGTGACATGAAAAAGGTTGAAAATCGCTGCTTTAAAAGGAAGGCAGACTCTCTAAGGTGACTAGGTTACCATTTAACAAACAGCAAGGGCACCCTGTAAGAGCACAAAGACTAGAATTAGGTCTTCCCCCAAAATAACCTTTTTTTCAAATGAGAATGCTGGGTTATAATTTATATTTCTTTTTGTGCAACAAATTTGAGTGTCATAAAAATGGTTAAAAAGTCTTCCTATGGTAGCTTTTTCTAAACTTTTATGAACATCTGCCACATTCATTTGAAGTTTAAAAAATTCTGGCACATATGCAAAGGCATAATAAGGTGCCTATAGCTTTCAAGAAAAAATAACAAGACAGTCAAAAATAAGCCTTTTGCTGAACTGCCAGTAAGAAAACTAGTATGTGGGAGGAGACGGCCTTCCCGAGCTCCTTCTCCAAAGAGCTCTCTGTCCTTTGGCCCCAGGTATGAGCTCCTCCTTCAGTATTACAGCCTATAGTTCCTGGAAGAAATCTCATGGGAAGCATCCCTCTCATCTGAAGAGTATAACAGAACCACATAAACCCAATCAAAAAGCACAACCAGAGCACTCCAAGTCTGAGTTGAAATCCATAGGAGGAGATCAGAAGACTAAATTCCAAGACTACTAGTTCATGGCTGCCTAACACACCCAGGAAATGCTACTTTGTTCACAAAGTGTCTTAGCTGGCTTCAAGTGTGGGGTGACTATTTTTCTTTTTCTTTTAGTGTTGACAACACAGGAGTTCGGCATGGCGTACTTTAGCTAATTGACAGGGATAAGATTTGTCTTGGCCAGTTCTTCCTGAATCTTCTTGCTTAGAGTCTTTCAAAGGCTGAGCAGAGTTGACCTACACCCATTCACCTAAGTGCAAAACTGACTCAAGTTTTAGCTTGAAGATTTTTGCATATTTTGCACTGCTTGTTTTACTAACAAAAGACCTTGTTTTAAATTACTTACAATCATATAAAAATAAAAAAATTAGTCTGTTCATCTTTAATTACGGTGCTGGGTTCTCGGACAACAGTGGTGCCTGCTGGAGGACTCTAAACGTGCTCTGGGTTCCAGCTTCCCAGGCACTCCCTCAACCTTTCTTTCCAAAAAGCACCTGCTTGGGTCCTGGTAGGTGCTGAGGACACCATGGCAAATGGAGCGCAGTCCTTGTTCCCAAAGAACTCATGCTCCAAGGGATGGTGAAGAGGAGCAAATAACTATCACCCAGAGCAAGAGGTACAGTGAAAGCTGATGAGAAAATAGGATTTCTTCAAGGAGCTAGAGAAGGGCAGGGCTTAGCCATGCAGAGTTGTGGGGATGTGGGCAGGGTCAGGGATCAGTGAGCACACCGGCTAACAAGGAACAGTGAGAAGACAGAAGGCTTGACAGCAGCGAAGAGACTGATAACTTAGGGGCAGCGCAGAAGAAACTGGAAGGCAGGCTACTAAAGGCAGAGAGACCCAGTGGAAGTCAACCCACAAAATGCTGAGACTATGAACTGAATTTTATATTCACCTTCAGATCTTCAGGACCTAGCAAAATGTGTGGAACATAAGAGGCCTTCATTTTGCTTAGCAAATGAATGAATAAGGCTTTATAAGAATCCAAAAAAAGTGAAGAAAATGTTAATGAGGGCAGTCAGGAAAAACATGGTGAGAGACTTATCAGAGACTGGGTAACTGTTCAGAAAGAAAGAACAAGGAAGAGGAGGACTCAGCGATGTTCAGTATGTCCCACTCTGGTGACTTCACAGGCAGTGGTGCCATTCACAGGGCCTGGGAACACTGGAAGGAGAGCGAAGTAGCTTGGTGTGTCTGTGTGTTTGGGGAACACTGAGTTTGAGACATCTACGGTACATGTAGGTGAAGCTGAACTGGCACTTCACACACATGGACCTGTGTTCAGAGAGAGGCATGCTACTGTTAGAATCACAGCTGAAAGTGACTGGCAATACCTTGGTAGCTGAAATAAAAAGCCTTTGACAAGATGACTCGAGGGCATGCACAGAAGAAAAACAGGGCAAGACAAGAAACTTGGACAATGCTAAAGGTAAAGGGACGTGAAAAGGAACCTGAAAAAGCCTTGCTAGAACAGTCTGGTGGGCAGGAGGAGAGACAGAAAGGAGCTGTGGACTCCAATAGACCAAATGGTCTTTGGATTAGTGTTTCAAACTCTGTAACAATTGGCACCAAAGGCCTATTAGAAAGTGTTCAATTTAAATTTTTCACACAGGAGCTTTGAATACACCCCCAAACTTGACAAACAAAGGTAAAACACAGAAGAAATCTCTTCAATCTGATCTAAATACACCAGCCGAGATAGTCCGTAAACTGTGTGCTGTATGTGCTCAGGGCTGGGTGATGACAAGGAGGAACTGTTAACAGAATGCAGGAGCCACATGGCCGTCCTGTCAAATTAGAAATTTGAGCAGATTTCTGTGGTCTATTTTGATCAAGATTCTCAATGTCAAACAAACAGGTTTTTCGATAACCAACTCGTTTCATTTTCGTAAGCACAATAGCACAGTGTGCAACAGTTAGCGAAGAAGCAGGTGGTCCTCGTCGACGTGAAATGAAGGGAACAGAAGAAGAGAAGTAGCACTTCCTTTAAGACATGCAAAGCATCATCACAGACGGATATGGCTTTAGATTTTCCCTCTGAGCTTAGCTCCTGTGCAAAGTAGGCAAGCCCCCCAGCTCCCACCCCATTTTGCTCTGGTACAAATTTAAGCTCTCTCCTGAGAAGGGAAAAGCTTAGGGTTCAGATCTACAAACCAATGGCACTTACAAAAGCACAAATAAATCCTGTAAAAGAATTGCTATCTAATTGGTACAGCCATGCAGAAAGCAATCTGGCATCAGATTCCTAGTTTTGACCAAGCATTTCTACATTAGGGATTTTAGCTAAGGAACTAAGTCAAAATGCAGATGAAACCTTATGCATAAAGATGTTCACTGAAATGCTATTTATATTAGTGAAAAATTATAAACCACCTAAGTGTCCTACAATAATAGAAAAATGGTTAAGTTGTGATATATTCAAACCATGGAATGACAGGTAGCAAACTAAAAATTTTTCTTACTGAGAACAAATAAAAACATGTGGAAATCCCCATGCTATAATATTAACTGGCATATAAAAGTATAAAATTATATATAAAACACCTATCAATTATGTACATTTATACAAAATATGTATTCATAAATTAAAGACTAAGAGGAAAATAATAAAATCCTAAATGGCTGAATTTAGAATGGTATTGTAGATAATTTTCCTCTTTATACTTTTATATATTTTTATATCACATTTTCTATAATAAAAAGTGTAATACTGTTCTAGTGGTTGAGAATAAACATCATTTTGAAAAGCAAATAATTTCCCTTCCTTGTCCAAACCCTTGAGGACCTTTTTGCTCCTGTGTCTTTGAACTTCATTCCCTCACCCATGAGAACTGACAGTCTCCAGGCAAAGAGGAAAAGCGCTGGAACCAAGGGCCCCAGGGAAAGGGTCAAGCTGAGCGCCCAGCTCTGTGCCCCTGGGTGCAGGGCGCTCCCGTGTGGAGAGCTGTGAACCCACAGACCGCGACTTTTCCGCTGCCACCTAGCAAAACAAAACAGCAAGGAGAGAGATGTGGGGAGGAAAGGAGCCAACTTACCTCCATTAAACTCAAATGGATTCCTATGAGGTAGGGCATGGGAGCACTGTGAAGAGAAACAGAGACACATAGCCACTTTAATGTCTGTTGCTTCTGACAGAAAATTACAGATGGTTCACTATTTGGAGAAAAATTGTTTTAATAAACGTATGCACAGTTACATTTCCTTTCACAACAAAAATCCTAATGTGACATTTTGTTCCCAAGCCTAGAAACGTCAGAAGAATCTCAAACTGCAGGCAGCATGGGAGGTGGGAAGAGACCGATACTGGCGTTAGCCCCTAAATGGAAGCTAGGCCTCAGCTGCCTTATCTTTAAAATGGGATCTTGGAAGAAAACTGGTCGGCTGCTATCGGAGTGAAAGAAAGCATACATCAAGTGAGTAGTGCAGATCCTGGTACAAATGGGAACTATTACTGCCACAATTACAACAGAAAAAGCAGTTGACAAGGTTGAAAGGAGAATGATTTTTTATTTGCTGTTTCCCTCTGCCATTGAGAGATGTGACCTCACGGTCCGCTCTGGTTCAACAAAGCTCATGGAGAGCTACAGCACACGTGCTATCTGATACCACCACAAATCATAAAGCCCTTCCAACTACTGCATTCGCAGGGTAATGGGTTTCTAAGCTGGTGACTGAGCAGGAGATGAGAACCCAGCTCCAAAGATTTGAAAAGTTGGGCATTATGGATCAACTTCTGTGTTCCCGTGTGCACACACACACATTATCATTTATGATGTTACTTACCAATGATAAATGTGCTGGGTATTACATGAGGAAGTTCAAATTCATCTTTCCTGATCCACACAACAACCATACAAGGGAGATATTATCCCCATTTTACAGAGGACATAGGGAGAACTTAAATCACGTATCTAACACCACAGAACAAAGTACATGACGAACCTAGAATGTGACCTCAAAGTTTCTTCCTCTGTGCCATACAGAGTTCATAATACTGAACCTAAAATCCCCAGGCCCTCCTCGTACACAACCTTTTCCTTGGAGATATGTGATTAGGGTCAAGGAGTAGCGAGGGAAGAAGCGATTGGCAACTTTTCTACACGAATTTCCAGTGTGTGACACATTCTGTGAAAGGTGCAAAAGGGTATTTTATGAGCCTAGAGGAAAGACACCTGGCTCGGACTGAGGTGACCAGGTTCCTTTTCTCTGGGGCAGCTGGGGGAGTGGGAGTAAAATTGCAGGATGGCTTTCCTGGAAACCAGGCTGGGGAAATGAGTGGAAAGAAATGAGAAAGGAGAGGTGTGCTTTCAATTTAATACTAAGGATTTTAGGCTTTTATCCTGAAAGCAATGGATAGGCAATGAAGGTTTTAAACATTAGATGTGCATTTTAAAATTGCTCAAACATTTAAAAATAAGAAAGGGCACAATTCCCTCATTACCACTCGACAAATAAAATTCTTCAAGCAAAAATCATTCCCCAGAATATAAAATGTCTTCTTTACTACAGATCTCAGCAGTAATATATCTTGGGATCCTGTAAAACAGACTTGAATATTAGCAGCACAGTTTGGGAACTATTCTTCTAGAAGACTTTTGTATTTGACAATAGCCAAAGAAAGAACTACACACACAACTGCAGTGAAAGTGGAGTTGTCTTTTTTCTTTCTTCTTCTCTCTTTTAAAAAAAAGGTATCTGCTGTGCACATTCAGCTTCTCTTCGCTTCCAGGGGCAAGGAAATGCCCTACAATATTTTTTTTCACTTAAACTGTAAACCATTAGTTTAGCTGCCAGCTACACAAATGCTCAAACTTCCCAGTGTGCCTGGCTCTGCTACCCAAGTTTTTTCCAGTGTACACTGAAATGAATGTGTTTCTAATTAAGTAGCTTCAGGAAAACGACAGCTTCAATGTCAAAAATACAAAGTCTGAACCCTGGCAGGAAGTCTTAAGACTACAAATGTCTCATCTAGTGGAACCTTGCCTAATATAATGAAAGGAAGCAGGAAGAGTGCAGAATTCCAAAAAAAAAAAATGGACACTTATGAATGTGTCAAGAAGCACAGCTTAACACATAGGAGGGAGAAAAACTCAAATCCATAATATTTAACCAAATCTTATCAACTTTTCCAGTCCTTATGTTCAATCATGCAATTGACCAATGACCCTGAGTTTTAATTAGCATTTCAGAACTGAAATTCAAAAAAAAAAAAGAATTAACGCACAGAATAAGGCATTTCAACAATTGTGAGAAAATACCTACTGCAAAAGCCCCTGTATAATTCAATACAAACACAGGCCCTCATCTGAAAAAGAAATATTTCCCAGAATTTTAAATATGAGGTTTTCATGCCATGCCCTTTTGTCCTGCAATAAGAATCAATGACATCCTGAAGGAGAGGAAGAGGAGTCTTACAGAAATGATTGTAAGAAGGGACAAAGTGGCAGTCATTCTTCAGCATCATTAGGTAGGCCTTTCTTGAAGCCCAATAATTTTCCAAAGAGTAATTATGGCCTATCATAGAAACATAGTTTCTAGCCAAGTATTGTTAGGGCTGCTACAGCTCTGTATTTAGAAAATATTTAAAACACATTTATTCTGAAATCACAGCAGCTCCATGTTCTATATGAATGCAAATTTAGACAAATACCTTTTACGCTGTTGTTATTTGCTTACAAAGCCTCAAATACTTCCCTGAATCTACTGCATTTTTGCTCTACATATATACTAATTACAAATTCCAAGTGGGAAGAAGGAGGAAAAAAAGAAACCCAGAATTTCCTTAACATCTCAATGTAGCAAATATGTAACCGGGTAACTCTAGGTGTGTTCTGAAAACAATTTCTATTCTCATTATACAATACCTCAATAGTCATTACTGCTACCACCTCATTTTCTTTCAAAACCTGTTTTCTATGGCTTTTTATTGTAAAGAAAATTTTCTGGGGAAAAGAAATCACTCACCCATGATCATGTCATCTTAACACAACTGCTTTTATTTTTGTATTGTTCTCCTCCAACATTGGCTGACATTAGCAAACATTTTTTCCTCTTAATAATACTCTTCATTATAAAAAGTTTTTTATTGCTGTTGAAATACAGTTGTGTCCATTTTCCCCCCATCACTCCCTCCCCCCAGCCATCCCCACCTCCCACCTTTGATCCTACCCCCTTTGGCTTTGTCCATGTGTCCTTTATACATGTTCCTTGCCAACCTTTTCCCCCTTTCCCTCCATTATCCCTTTCTACCTCTCCTCTGGTTACTGTCAGTTTTTAACAAACATTTTATATCTTTGAAATTATAGGGTGCATATATTTTACTATTTTCTCCTTGGCTTCAGTGATATTTCTCATGTGTTTACTACAATCTTTGTGATTATTTTAAAAACTGGTTTTTTTTGTAATATTCCACAAAGTATGGATGTACCATGATTTATTGAACACGATTCTTAGAATTATACATTTAGTCGCATCCATTCTTTTCACTGTAAGTTATACTTAGTGAAAATAACTTAATGTGCATGAATTTCCAAATATGGTATTAGTAAATCAAAGGGCAAGACTGATACATTTTTTGTTGTATTTTGGCAAAGTGTTTTCTAGAACAGCAGTAACTGCTCCAAGGGAAATCAATCTTTCAGGACTGTTGCAGGGATTAGACATAACTGATAAAGCACCTAGCACAGGAGCAGCGTAGGCTCAGTGAGTGACTGTCGCCATGTCAAGATGGGTTCTCTTTGAGCCCTGGCATGGCTGGCACCTCTGGACCCATCTCTTATCACCCAACGAATGGTTTCCCATTCCTGCCCTGGTTCTGACGGACACCTGGTAAACCTTGGTGAGGATGGTCAAGACTCCATGATCAATGTAGGGTGATGGATCTGCATTCTCTCTACACGTGGGTTTCTCATTACAAGCACACTCTCCTGCCACCCGTCTACTTACTGAGTTCAGTAGGGTTGCTTATCACTTTCTTCAGTGGGTAACCTTTACTCTTGATTTTATGTATACCAAGAAGGCAAAACTACCAAGTAAACTATGATTCATTACTTTCTTATCATATAGAATGACAAATATTAAAAAGCACTTATCACTCTTGAACATACATTAAAAGGAAAATATTAAAAAAATGAATTGGTTAAGCTATTCCTAAAAACGCTCTTCACATTCAGAGCCTGACTCACTTGAATCATTTTCTGATGCATAGTCATCAGTGTCCATGTTTTTCCAAGGTTATCTCAGTAACAAAACATCATAAAACTTCATCCATTAGAAACTATCTTTCTTAATTAGGTTCCAGAAAGAACTTGTTTGCTGCTTTTCAAGAAAACATGAATGCAAATATCTGTTTCACTAGTAGCAAAACTACACCATGGTTCTCTGCTCTGGTATCTTTCAGCATTCACAGTGACTTTACATTTCAATGCAGAATCTGGGTGCAATTTTGCAGACATTTTAAATGGCAATTAGACATGACATGTGCAGAACCAACAATGCACATCATTAAATTAAAGTGGTGATGATATTAACAGCTATGACCAAGTCCAAGCATACGCAGGTCTTGACAGCGGTGTCACAATGGCCCTATGGTTAGTAGCGATTGTGGGATACCATTGTACATCTCTGGGTAGCAGAATAGATCATATCTGTACTAGGCCTTTGTTCTCTGAGAATTATTGCACTGACTTCATCAGTTACATCCTGGAAGAATAAAAGCTATTCTTGCTCCCTTCTCCCCTGCAAAGGAAAGGCATTCTGTTGCTGGTGTCAAGGCAGTGACAATACAATCACCTTAACCTGAAAGGTATGTTCAGTTTGAATTCTCTTAAGGGGAAAAGGAACTAATATTTATTGACCTACTGTAATCCAACCGCTTCAATGCATTACTCAAGGCAACTCTGCAATGTAGCATTATTTTCCACATTTTCGGAATGGGAAACAGGCTCAGAAAGGTAAAGTAACTTCCCCAAGGTCACACAGCTAGTACATAGATAGTATGGCCATATTCAAACTCAGGGCTGTTAGACCGAAAGCACATGCTGTGTCCATGGTGTCCCATGTGCATACTCAGTATTTCAGCCAAAGGAAAGGAGGGAGTACTGGTATACTATGGGATCCATTCACCCAATCCTCTTATGAACTCTGGGCCTGGGATGTACACCACTTCTCTTCCAGGTAAGTCCTACAGCATAAGCTCATTCCTAGCAATGACCAAACATGAATATGGATGCTGCAGACTTATTAATGGCCCAGTAGTCCCCATTCCTTATTACTGTACTTTCATAGTTCAATTCTTTCCCCTCCAGATAACTTGTGCCCTTTTAATTATTTTCCCTTGAGGTCAGCAGCAACAAACTGGATGGGAATCAGGTGAAATAGGAAAATACTAGCTGCTCAGATACATAAAATACAGCTTCCTGAGTCCTGTCTGGTGTGGCTCAGTTGGTTGGAGCCTTATCCCATAGCCCAAAGGTTGTGGGTTCAATTCCTGGTCAGGGAACATATGTAGGTTGTAAGTTCAATCCCTAGTCTGGGTGCCTACAATCGTCGGTCTGAGTACATATGGGAGGCAACCTATCAATATTTCTCTCTCACACTGATGTTTTCCTCTCTTCCCTTCCTCTCTCTCTCCCTAAAAAGCAATGGGAAAAAAAGTCCTCAGGTGAGGATAAAAAAAAAATACAGCTTCCTGAGACAAGGAAGGGAGGGGAACATTGGGTAGAGGTAAGAGGGCCCTGACCACGAGGTGAGCAACACCTCTCCTACCTCAGAAAGGAACCTGCTTAGAGCTGCCCAGGTATTTGGAAGATCTACTGTTTTTCTCTTCCTTTTCTCCCACATAAATGCATAGTTAGCACTACAATTTACACATCACAGTACCCACCCTAATTCAGAGGCACAGCATCTTCTTAACCAGATAACCTCACAAGTCTTTCCTCAGTTCCCCATTGCTCAAGGAAAGGAAAAGTCTGGAACAGGTCTTAACTTGTTTGAGCTTTGCTTTTCCTTTTTCTTTTTTGAAAAAGACACAAAAGTGTAAACAGAGCTTGCTCTAGAGTTTTAAATTCTGTTCTGAAATAATGAGGCCTGGCATTGTTAGAGAGGTTCAAGGACAAAAGAATGGGAGTAAGAACAACAAAGACCACACATCTTGTTGAAGAACACAAATAATCATAGCTTGGTCACTTACTGAAAGTGACCCACTAGATTGTCTACAGGCTAATATAATGGCCAGTGTCACACAGGAAGCCATTAAGAGCAGTCATCATTTGCTGCACTAAGGGCTAGACTGGCATTTTCTCACTGGATTCTCACGATGACAGTGTGAAGTAGGTATTATTACTACCATCAACTTGTAGATGAAGAAGTGAAGGTTGGGAAGCTAAACAACTCATTCAGTTCACACAGCTAGTAAAAGGCAAGACTGGGACTAGAACCCAAGTCTATTTTGCTGAGATAAAGCCTACTGTTTTCCAGACCAGCACTTGCCTGGCTGGGAAGGGGGAGTGGAAGGAAGTTCAGAGGTTTTCTCGAATATGCTCCCTGAGGGCTGGCCAGCAGCTGTGCTAGTCCCTGGCCCCTCCACAAACCTGTCTGAACACCCTCCTCATCATAGGTACCACTTCTTCCAAACCTGCCTTGGGCTCTTTGTGGGCCTCAGTCCCCTTCTTTCCTTAAGTCCTGCTAAGCCTGTGCTGCTCCTTCAAGTACTACTACTCAGAGAATCTCAATGGTTGCTAACACTTCTCCTCTACAAGCTTTTGTCTGGGTTGTCCATTTGGTATAAGTCACATGCTAATTTGTGTGATTGTTCTAGATTATCAGTTACAAGAAAATCGAACTGCTTCCTGTTTCCTGGAGTCTACACTGGTCCCATGTGTAGATCAAGAAGAACAAAGACAGCAGGGCTGCTATGTACGGAGTGCTCACCAAACATCAAGGGCTGTGCAGGAGGCTTTAGCTTATTTATCTCACTTAATCCTCAGACAAATCAATGTGTACCTTTCTTTTCTAGATTTAAAAAAAAAGGGATTCTGGGAAACTTACAGTGAGGTTAATGGCAATTTCAGCCCAAATTCTTCTACTTCAGTGTCTCTTATGCTATTCTTGCTAAATAAATACTACCTTTTCTTAACCATTATGTTATATTAAAAAATGGAGGACTTCTGGTCAAGATGGCAGCATAGGTGAACACCTCCTTGCACAACTACATCAAAATTACAACTAAAATATAGAACAACCATCACCCAGAACCATCAGAAATTGAGTTGAATGGGAGTCTGACAACTACAAAATTAAATAAACCACATTCATCCAGACTGGTAGGAGGGACAGAAATATGGAATGGGCTGGTCCCAATCCCACATGTGGTAGATAAAAATTCAGGAGGGGTTTCTGGGGAGCAAGGAGTCCCAGCTCCACACTAGCCCCCCTAGCCCAAAGAGACTGTCAGGAAGATGAGTCCCCATAACTCCTGGCTACAAAAACAGTGGGAACTGAGTCAGCAGAAGAAAATTCTGGAGTCCCAAGCAGTTCCTCTTAAAGAACCCACACACAGACCTACTCAGAGTCATTCCCTCTGAGCTCCAGCACTGGGGGAGCTGCTTGAAAGGCACCAGTGGCACACAGAGAGGAACTGAAGTGTCTGGCAGCAAGGCAAGAGCTAGGGACAGCTTTCTCCCAGACAGAAAAGTAGGCAGAGCCCACTGCCCCTTTTCTCAGCCCTCCTCCCACCCTGCCCAACAGAACCAAAGAGCTGGCAGGTGGGTGCCATATCTAAGACTCTATCAACCTGGCTCACACTGTATGCCCTGTCCTGGAGATCCCCCGAGATTCCATCCCACCCAACTCACTGGCACACCCAAACTATTACCAGTGACTTCTCCATATAAATGGCTGGTTTTGGCTCATGCTTCACAACTTCCAAAATCCTCTCAAACAAGCAACAGCTGGCCTCAGTGAGCCCCAGCCTGGCACTAGCAGCAGCCAGCCCAGATTCACAGCTTAGCTTTGCCTGGGAATCTCCAAACCCAGCACAAGTAGTGGCCACTCAGATTGCTTTACAGCTCTGGCAGGGTGGTCCTGGGCAAAATACAGGTAAGGGGCTAACCTTGGCTTATACCACCCAGGAAACCCCAGAGCCTGTGCACCCAGTGGACAAATACAGACCACATCAGAGCACTATGATCCTGCCCCTGCACAGCTGTACAGTCAACCTTGCAGCTGACTGGCCTGGGTAAATCCCTCGATTGACCTGCCAACAGCAATCAAGGCTCAACTACAACAGGAGGCTGTACTCAGCCCACACAAAGGATGCACCTCAAGTACCCAGCTTAGGTGACAGGGAGGCTGTGCCACTGGACCCTACAGGACACCTACTACATTAGGCCACGCTACCAAGACAGAGTATCATAGCAGCTCTACCTAATACATAGAAACAAACAGAGGGAGGCTGCCAAACTGAGGAGATAAACATGGCCCAAATGAAACAATAGATCAAAACTCCAGAAAAAGAGCTAAACAAAAGGGAGATAAGCAATCTATCAGATGCAGAGTTCAAAACACTGGTTATAAAGATGCTCAAGGAACTTAGTGAGGACCTCAACAGCATAAAAAAATCCAGTCAGAATCAAAGGATACACTAATTGAAATAAAGAACAATTTATAGGGAATCAATAGAAGAGTGGATGAAGCTGAGAATCAAATCAATGATTTGGAACATAAGGAAGCAAACAACAGCCTATCAGAACAACAAAATGAAAAAAGAATAAAAAAAAATGAGGATAGTGTAAGCAGCCTCTGGGATAACTTCAAGAGGTCCAACATCCACATCATAGGGGTACCAGAAGGAGAAGAGAAAGAGCAACAAATTGGAAATATATTTGAAAAAAAAAATAATGAGAGAAAACTTCCCTAATTTGGTGAAGGAAATAATCATACAGGTCCAGTAAGCACAAAGGGTCCCAAACAGGATGGATGCAAAGAGGCCCACTCCAAGACACATCATAATTAAAATACCAAAGGTTAAAGATGAAGAGAGAATCTTAAAAGCAGCAAGAGAAAAGCAATTAGTTACCTACAGGGGAGTTCCCATAAGATTGTCAGTGATTTCTTTAAAAAAAATTGCAGACTAGAAGGGACTGGCAAGAAATATTCAAAGTGATGAAAAGCAGGGACCTACAACCAAGATTGCTATACCCAGCAAAGATACCATTTAGAATCGAAGGGCAGATAAACAGCTTCCCAGACAAGAAAAAAACTAGAGTTCAACATCACCAAACCATTATTATATGAAATGTTAAAGGGACTTACTTAAGAAAAAGATAATCAAAACTATGAACAATAAAATGGCGATAAATATCTACTATCAAAAATTCAATGTAAAAAACAAACTAAGCAAAAAGAACAGAGACAAAATCACCACACAGAGAGTGTTTTGATGGGTGCCAGATTGGAGGGGCTGTAGGGGAATGGATGAAGAGTTGAGGGGATTAAGAAGTACAAATGGGTAGGTATAGAATAGTCATGGGAATGTACAGTATAGGAAATGGAGTAGCCAAATAACTTACATGCATGACCCATGGATATGAACAATGGTGTGGGGACTGCCTGACAGAGTGCGGGGAGCTGGGTACAAGGGACAAAGGGGGGAGAGAATGTGAACAACTGTAATAGCACAATCAATAAAATATAATTTTTTAAAAAGATTCTAATTAAGTGGAAAAAACTCACCCCTTACAATTCTTCAGTTATAAATAATGATACTGGCTCATAAATGAAAATTGCTTCTCTTCAAAAACAATTAAAAATGGTTATCTGATATTTATAGCTGAAAAATAAAATAGCAAGTGGATACTTCATAGCCAGAAGAAAATTATATTTGCCTTACTACCATCAATGAATTAATGGATACTCTTTTTTGTTCTAAACAGGATTTAAGGCAGTTGTTATGAATATGTTCAATACTGCAGTTGAAGTAGGAAAAGAAATGGTGAAAAGGTGCCCTGGCTGGGTGGGCTCAGTTGATTGGAGCAGCAACCCATACACCAAAAGTCAGGGTGTATACAGGAGGCAACTGATCGATGTTTCTCTCTCTCTCCAATCAATGAACAAAGAAAAAAATAGTACTGCACTTGTGTGCTGTGAGGTTCTGCACACCTGCTGGGGTGCCCACAAATTTGTCTCTGAGCCCTCCAGCTACCAAGCCTAAGAGGGAAACAGAATCATAATGTGATTCATGGTGGCCATAGAGAAAAATGGCCATTCAGATGCTTGAATTTTTAAAAAGCAATGGGGAGGGAAGAAAGAAAATTAATATCTCATGATGTATTTATTATGTGCTGGTCAGTCAGTCAACAAACATTACTATGTCTCAGGCACCACAATGGGCTAAGGCTAGAGAAGAGTTCTGTTCTTTGCCTATTTGGAGCTTATGATTAACAACTGACATTAAACAAGCATATTCCTGTACGTGGGTAAGCTGGTGCTGGGACACTTACAGGGTACTGTGATCCCCTCATTTCATCCTTGCAGCAATCTTGAAAGCCTCATCTCCGTAATTTAGAGGAATCTTTGGCTCAAAGAGGTGAAGCAACTTGACAAAGGTCACAGCTAGTGAGAGGAAGAAAATACTGCATGAAAAGTAGAAGAGGTGCAAATGGCATGAGTTAATTAAGTTTTCTTTGAGGAAAAGCTGTTTAACTTTTTGCCTGGTTTCCAACCAGCCCTCCCTGATTCATGATCAACAGCCAAGGATGAGGATCCATGAGAGGAAGGAGCAATTCTACATTGGGAGAGGAGGCAGACACTGCCTAGTTTCCACCTGCAATTTTGGCAGCCAAACCACAGGGCTCAATCACCACAGTAGAGCAGCTCAGTATGTGTGGAGCTGGGCAGTGGAGACGGTTTGCTAATTTGAGACAGGTGTATACCGCTGGAGCTGCTGGGTGAAGGGGAAGAGGGAGGACAATGCCCTTTGAGTGTGGCCCTGTGGCTTTGTGGAGTAGTAACTCTGGGGGTTCGGAGAGATGCCTTCTAGAGCTCCAAGGCACTAAACTCAACTGAACGAACACTTGAGTTATAAAAATAATGCCTGGAAGAAAACGTATAAGGTCAACATCAAAGCCTGGAACAGTCTCCCCTTCTGTGCCTCCTCAGTCTACCGGAAGGAGACGGGCTTGGAAAACATCAGGAAGGGCTCAGTCGCTAAGACCACTGCAGCAGGATAAGTTAATCACAGAGCAAAGGTCAGGAGACGGGGCTCTGATGGCCCCAGAGAGTTCAATGAAAACCATAAGAGCTAGAGCCAGCTGCAAAGGGGACGTCTCAAGTTGTCAGCCTCCAGCAGCTTACGAGACTCTTGTACAAATGCAAGAATGAATGAAGTACAAAAGAAATGAGGAGAGAAAAGAGCTCTATGGAAAAACAATCAAGAGAAAGTAACAAAACAAACAAAAAAATGTAAAAGGTGAAAATGCAACTGGTAATAAGAGAAAAAGATTTTATCTTTTTTTGTGTTCCAGGACTAAGATATGTCACATGCCAAGATGCAAAGTACCCAATTTCCTTCTTAGTCCAGCCTCGAAGTCTTTCCAGTGTTTAAGGGGAAGACAAACCCACAGCTGAGAGATGACTCTGAGCCCAGCACTGTGCTCATGCTTCATATATTCCCCCTCAGTTCCCAACTCGGAGAGGCAAGGACACATCACAAAAGCCCTCACACAAGGTGTCTTCCTTCATTGCTGCAGCTTCTGTGATGATGGCCTTACACGGTCTGTGGCTCTTGTTCTGTTAGTGACCGGGAGCATACCGAGAATGTCTGATGCAGAGAGCACCGCACTGTGCCTTAAAAGCTTCAGTTTTCTAAGCGATGGGTTCAAGAGAGGCTCTGGGACAGGGAGAAGTGAGGAATGTGTCCCAAGAGAAGGAAAACCAGGCCCAGGTTTGGTCGTATAAGCAGGTATCAGAGCCAGCTCTGTCCCATGGAGGCAGGCTAGTTAGAAACTGGACCAGAGAGGCAGGCTGTTGCCCGGGGGCCACATCCCCACATCCGGCAGCAGGGGGGTGGGGCCTGGGAGGGTGGGATAGGTGGGCAGGTTCAGGCGCTCAAATGTAACTACTGAGGAGCTGGAGGGCCACTGGGTGGGGTGGGTAGGCTGCAGTCAGGTTGGGCGAGCAACAACCACCTTCCCCAACCAGGGAAGGGTCATTCCCGTGGTAAAGAGACACCCTGCAGGTCTCAGCACCACTGTGGGAATATCGCTGCCCAGGCTGGAGGAGAGCTGTCTGCTACATTAGCATCTGCTAGGTCAGATGCACCTTGGAGGGACCAGGCGAAGGGGTCTGACGCCAACCATCTACACAGACTACTTGTATTTATAAAACAGTCAATTTTGCTTTATATACTTTTGGAAGGTTAAAAATGTGCTTTTTTAAATAATAGGGATGAATTACTTTACTAGCAACAATTAAAGAATGCATGAAAAATCTAATGCATCTGGAACTGGATATTGGTGATGGCTGTAAACCTTGTGAATACACTAAAAAACCACTGCATTGTACACTTTTAAAAGGGCGTATTTTATGATATGTGAATTACATTTCCATCTAAAAAATCAAATGGAGAACTTGAAAAGACAGTTTTCCTACAGAACCTATAATATAGCTAGATATAGATTCCTATAGAATATAGTACAGAAAATGCAAGGGGCCCAGTCTCTTCTCTCTCCCATTTTGCCACCAGGAAGACAGTTTACTCGGAAACTGCCCAAAGCTTCCTGCAAAGGCTCTGGACATTTTCAGTTTCAGGCTCCGCTGAAGGAAATGAAGGTGCATCTCAACGTAGGGCTCAGTGACTGTTGTCATCTAACAACCTCTTTTTAGCTGCCTATTTGATACCAGGCTCTTTATGGAGAACTGTGATATTAGCTGTATTCTTGTGGGTGAGGAAACTGAGACTCAGAGAGATTATGTGACTCACCCAAAGACATACAGTCAGTAGGACCAGAGCTGGCATTTAGACCTAGAACTCTTTTCTACTACTCAGCCTTTCTGTTCCAACCTCAGGGTCAAATTCAGCCAAATCTTACTTAGGAATTCACCTAGAAATCTATAGCTTCCTTTTGTCCAACCAACACACAATGTTTGTGCACTTCGTAAGCATCAGGCCCACCACACCCCATTTTCCTCCTTCTGCCTGAAGTGGAAACCCAGGTCCTCCCCTTCTCCTGCCTCATTTGCACGAGCTCCTTGTTGCAAAGGTTCCATCCTGAGCAGTGGGCCTGTCTTGATCCCTTACTGCTTCTTAGCTTTTAAAAAAATCTCTGTTCTACCATTCTTGCCTGGACACCTGTGTTCTTTCGTGAAATAATGTTTTCTTAAATCCTGAATGACTATAAGTTCCAACCTTCCTATGCCCAATGTCAGGAACATAGTAGGCACTCATAAATACTTGCTGCAAAATGGAAATGATACACGGTTTTTTGCTTACTTGTTGGAATTCAATATTTAACAAAACTTACATAGCTCAGAGTTAGGTAAGAGAATGTCAGCCACACCAGTCTACCTCATCTACTTCCATCCAACCTCCCCTGCTTTGGTGTTGTGAATTTCAACAGGATTTTGGGAGCCATATATAGTCATTAATAACAAAAAATAGTGCCTACTATTTATGGAGAACCTGTTTTGTGTCAGTAGTAATTACTATCCAAGTTTGACAAAAGAGAAAGTAGGTTCAGTGACCTCAAAGCTAGTATATGGGCAGGCCAGAACCAAAGCCAGGTTTTCTGGTTTCTACCACATTTCATTGACCTGTATTTTCTGCCACCAAGAATATTAACAAGAGTATCAACCACTTACTTTAGTATCAATTTATTCCCTTTGCAAAATTTCATGGCATCAATGAAGATAAAAGATTAGAATGGAGGCAGCTCTGATTAGGCAGATATCACTTCACAGTGTGTCGAGTGATGCCCTATCACTCACATGGACTGTGCACCCTGAGATGAGGCACATTTCAGACTGTTTGCTAAAAACCCCAGATGGAAAAAATACATGATGCAGTGTGGAGTGATTGGCTCGGAAATCCACATGCAGTACAGATAAAGAATCTACAACCCGTATCTCTCACAGAGAATCAAAGAATGCCCATTCTGAGTGAAAGAATGGCTTCCAGACTCACTCAGAAATAAATGTCAGGAAAGCAACGCAAAACCCAAACCTTAATTGTGCACCTCTGATTTAACTTTTTCCATTCAACCATGCCCTCAGCAAGCATCAGGAGTTAGCTACTAACTTGGCTCTTGACCTGGCTATTCTTTGGGTGAACACATGAACTTACCTGTCTTAATCTGATACGGAAGTATTTTATCACAAAGGTATGTTAACAAGTGTCCAAAATTACCCAAATATGCAATTCAATTTGGGAACTGACTTGTGGTCCTTATTTAGGATGGCTTCTGAATAAATGAGAAAAAGGAATTTACATGGGAAATACCATATGGCTTCTACTGGGACCTTTTATTAGCAACATTTAATTAGCACAGTGCCTCGTACATAGTAAGTGCTCTATAAATATCTGCTGAATGAATGAATAATTAATCAATGATAACATAAGTTTACAATTAACAAGTCATCAAGAAGCCTAGAAGCACAGAGTTTTTTCATAAAATCTTGGTGATGGGTATAGCTTCTTTTCTCACACTTTGGAGGGTTAGTAAGAAAAGCTTTACTATCAGACGGCAATGGATTGCAAAAGCAGGCTCTACCTTCTTAGCTGTGTGACAGTAGGTAAGTCACTAACCTCTCTGAGCATCAATACCCTAATCTACACAATAGAGCTAATAAATTTGCCTTGCAGTGTGATTTTGAAGATTTGCAATAATGTTTATAAAGAGCTTGACACACACTGGGCTCAAGAGATGGCAGTCATTATAACGAGAGGGAATGCTGATTCTCATCAGCAAGTCAATCCTTTTGTCCCAGAGATGGGAAGGCTCTGCCAACACTGGCCAAGGTCAGGACTGCCATCAGCCAAGGTAGGCAACATTCTCATTTTCACTTTCAAAGTTAAAAGAAAAGCACAGATCTAAAGTAGAAAGGAACCAGCAGCACATGTTTTTAAATATTCATAAGGGCTGGAAATGTCTTACTCCTTTCGTTTTCTCTGCCATCTGCTTTTGTTTCTTTTCTTTTCATTCTTATGCCACAGCTGCAAATGAAAACAACCATACAATAACTCAAGTTAAATAAAAAAAATCAAAATAAAAACAATCTGAGGAGTAAAAAGAGAGGATGAATTATAAAGTTTTTCCCTGAGCTCACAGACTACAGGAGCAAGAATGTTTGATGTGAGTTAAACCCTCTGGAAACCAAAATTCATGTCCGATGTTTATAACAACCATGATAAGAGCAACTACCACTTACTGTCACTTGGTAACAACATCTCTAATTCTCTAACCCCTCTATCTTCAAAGTAGGTAAATTAAACCCATTTTATAGGAAAAGGAATGGCAGATCAGAGGGGCAAAATAAACTTTTAATGGTGACACAGCTAATGAGAGATGAAACTGAGATGTGAACACAGGTCTGTCTGAACCCAAAGCCCAGGAGCTTTCTCTACAAAAATGGGAAGGAATTTGAAAAAATTAAGGTTGGGAAATATTTAGGGCAGACCATTTGTGCTAAACTGATTTATTCGGATAATTAAAATTCGTGATTATAGCTCTAATTAAAGTTAACTCAGATAATTGGTTGTTGTATTTGTGAAGGTGCAATTACAGTCTTCCACATAATTGCAGGGTTTTCAGCATCATAGTTTCCATTTATTCACTGCATCCCAAAGCTTTGCTCTTCTGGCCTCTGTTCTACCAAAGGCTGCATTACAGCTCTTAGGGTCTCTGAGCCCAAGGACCATGACCTATGATACCAGGGTCTGAGCTCAGCCTCATTTAACACGTCTTTGTCCCGAAGTCAATGAACACCTCATCTTCAAGTGCAATGTAAAAAGCTCTTACAGCCTACTCTTCACTGTTGTCCTGAAAACTCCTAGCAGCATGTACCTGAAGAAAAACTGGCAGCAGTGGTCCTCATGTGTTAATTACACTTGTGAAGTCTATTATGCATAGAAAGGGCACCTGCTGGCAGTGAAAATGACTAGAATCTGCCCTTCCTGTGCAGTGAGTAAATTGAGAGTTCATTTCTACAGGAGATAATAGTTTTCAGATTCCATTTTGTGTATCCCCTGCATGGGGACGTACTTAACATTTAAATCATCGGCAGAGGCACAAACCTCCTTCAAATTTACATGTTTCAGGCTCCTAGCACTTTACTTAAAATGCTAGTTATCCCTGCTGGCTCTTACCACCAAGGATTAAACTCAATGTGGTGAAAGTCACTGAGCACAATAGAATCAAGTTATTAGCATTGACTCAAATTTCATGACATTTGTAGTTTCTGACCAAAGCAGTGGTAGCAGGCTGAAGGTGATCAAATCGAGCCTTAATGGAGGATATATTTTTTCTCTTGGAGTCTTTTATTTCATCATTCTTACATCGTGTGGTTAATAAACAGGTACCAATCCCCACTGGTCTGTAATCATCCTTTGGTCAAATGTCAAAAAGTTCTTTCATGGAAACAAGAGACCAGGAGAAAAACGCTATCACACAAACAGAAACTTCAAGATCGAACATAATCACAAAACTCACTCAGGCTCAGAAAAATACAAGCCTTAACTTTGATTTTCTGGAGTGGAAGTTTGGCATGACAAGGGCTTAGCAGCTTCCTTGACAAGTCTTCCCTTCTAAGTCAGACTTGCCAGGATCACTGCTCTCGGCCAGGTGGGTGAGGAAGTTCTGGGCGGTGGCAGAGTTAGAGAGGGAACTGAAACGAGGGTCTCAGATCAGCTGCCACAGGAAAGAGTAAAAACAGCTAATAAATCCTCTGAGCAAACAAGAAAGGAAGACTGGGACCTGAGATGGCAGCTGGAAAAAACACTGATTTTTTTTAAAATAACACTTTTCAATTATAATAACCACACTTTCTTCATTGAAATAGTTGAAAAGATTAAAAATAAAATAAAAATCATACAGAATTCCTCTCCCTCCTCCCTATCACAGATCACTGTTAACAGTTTGGTGCATTTCTTCTTAGACTTCTGCAGGTGAGTGTGTACACACATTTAATTTTTGTTATATATACATATACTTTCTGTTTTATTTTTATAAAAATGTAATCATACAGTACATCAAACTTATGGGCAAGTTACTAAAACCTCTTGGGCCTTGGTTTACCAGTCTGTGAAATGGAGTTAGTGATACCTGCCTTACAGGGTTTCTGATCGCAGATGCGAAGGAGATGGCCCAGTAACTGGGGCCTAGGGGGCCTTCACACTGGCAGCTGCTGTGATCACTGATGGTACTGACAGCATTTTCCTCACCACTGTTCTGGGAATGTAAGTTGCTGGTTTTAACCTAGCTAACAATTTAGGAACCAAAACTTTCCAAGTAACGGAAAGCCAAAGTTGTGCTATTGCCAATCCCTGCACACAGGAACCCCTGGATGTTCCTACCTAAAGCACAACATCAAGACACACAGGCGAGTCTCTCCTAGTGAGAACCCTAAGGTTTCCCTTAGAGCCCATGTTTGCATGAGGTGTGTAGGGGGTCATGAGTATCCCTCTGTGTGGGGCCCCTGAGATGGGTGTGGTGGCCAAGGGACCTGTGTCTGTGTGAGAGTATGTGCCTGTCAGGGTACTATATGCCAGGGGGTGGGTGGCAAGAGGACTGGGTGCCACCGTGTGAGTCTGTCTTGGGAAATATATGCCCCTATTTTACCTTTTCTATTTTTCTCACTGTCTCCCCTCTGCCTTCCTTGGTTTTACATTTTGTTCTTTCTTCCCCCGCTCACTCCCCTGGCCTCCTCCCTCTTCTGTGTCTGTCTATGCCCAGCCCATCAATCTTGCATTCAGACAGCAACAACAACACTACTGGAGAGCAAACATGGGCCTTTCCTTTGAGATACACGACAGGGGAAGAAACTGATAGCTGGTTAGGATGCTCAATAAGAGCAGGAGGCCTGAACAGAGGAACAGCCCCTTAAACTCATATAAGAGGTGGGAGAAAGGCGTGGATAAAAAATAGGTACAAAATAGACAGGGGGAGGTTAAGAATAGTATAGGAAATGGAGAGGCCAAAGAACTTATATGCACGACTCATGGACATGAACTAAGGGGGGCATTGCTGGAGGAGATGGGGGTGTACGGAGCAGAGGAGGACAAAGGGGGGAAAACTGGGACAACTGTAATAGCATAATCAATAAAATATATTTTTAAAGAAAAGAGCCACCTTGGTAAGAAAGATACGTAGCAGAGAAATGAGCTCATTCTAGTCCTGGGCACTAGAGAGGGTCACTGATTTTCACCTGGTGGCCTTGAGCCACACCTTTGTTGTACCAATGGCTTCTTGGGGTGAGGGTAAGCCCAACATTCAAATTAGGGCTACTGAGGAATACCTTTAAGCTCCCAGGTCAACCTGGCTACCTTAGTGAACCTTTTCAGTGGCAGGTTTGCAAACTGGGTTGGAGAATCCAGCAAAGAGTATGACTGACCTGAACTCACTCACTCTGAACAAACTGTAAGTGTCCTGAATCATCTGCTTGTTCTTAAGCGACAGAACAGTGGCCCCTCAAACAGGTCTCTTTCTCCTAAAGCTGTCAATTTCTGGCAGGTAGTACCTTTTCCTACACATGTATAGTTCTGAGTTGTCTGGAGACAATGTCTTTAACTACATTACACTAGAGAAAGAAATTGTTCAGAAGGAAAATGGATCCCAATCCATCTTTTTGGTGACCTACTGAAGAGAGAGCGTGATGATGACAGTACATCTGCAGAAACATTCTGAGCGCTTATCATGGGCCTGCTTTTCTGCATGGTGCCCTTTCATCTGTTACACCATTTCATCTTTACGCAATTATGTATACAATGACTTCATTTTGCAGATGAGGAAACAAGGTCTTTAGCCAAGTGACTTGTCCAAGTGGGTATTGCTGACTCTTATGCCTGCCTGCCTGCTTGCCTTCCTTCCACTAAAATACAGTTCACTGAACTGAAATTCCCATAAAAAAACTTGAAGGTTTTGAAGTCTGGCTTGTGCTCCCAAACCAAAGTTGAGAGCAAGTCTTACAGAACATGCCAGCACATGGCTGAAACTTGAAGATCTTGGGGGTTTTGACTGTTCTTGTCATCAGTTTCCAATTTGTCTTAGGAAAAAAAAAAAATCACACAACTACTTGGTGCTTTGGTTTCCCCAAACTGAGAAATGGGAAAAGTGTTACCTATTCACTTTAACTCTTAAGAATGCCATGACATGTATGAAAGATGTTTGGAAACAAAAGGGCTGTGCCATTATGTGGTTTAAAATGCATGTCATTTTTTAAGTTAGTATTTTTCATGTAGGGTCCCCAACTGCATTACCAGCTACAGCCTTCACATTCCTTGCCAGTTCTGAGAGAGGGAAAGCAGAGGACGCGGGAAGCAGTGGCCTTACCAGCAGTAGTCCAGCAGGTGTGGCGGCAAGACAGGGATGTACACGTGCTGCCAGAACATGGGGTAGAGCATGGCGGCGGACCCGTGGATGCAGGCGGTCAGCTGCAGAAGCAAAGCAAAGGTCAGAGCTAACAGTCAAAGAGCAGATACTATCCTATAGGAGTTCAGCAATAAAATTAAATACATACTTCTCAATGTATTTAAAATAAGTTAACTCAATCATCCTAATTCAAATTTAGTAAGAGGTTGCTTTTAAAAAAAATCTATTTTTTTCCTGATTATGAAGCTAATACACAATGACAGTAGAAAATTTAGAAAATGGAAAAAGGGATAAAAGAAAACAAAAGTCTCCACCATCTGAAAATAATTTAATATTTTAGGGTATTACATACATATGCACTTGTATTTCCTTTTCTAATAAAATCAGGATTATTATAACTCCAGTGCTCATTTGCTCTTTTTTCTTTAAGTTAACATTATTTGCTGGCATTTTCCCACATCTTTAAATATTCTTAGAAAATGTATCTTTAATGCCACTCAATAAATTTCCCATACTATATTTAACCACTCTTCTACCATTAAGTTATGTAATCAGATCAGGTCAGTAATTTTTATAGCTGGCTCTTAGATGCAGAATTCAGAGACAAAGGTTATAAATATTTAAGGCACTTAATAACTATAGTAATGTAAACATAATAAATGCATTCATACAGTAAACAGAGGAAGGACAGAGGGTCTTTACACCAGCCTAGCCCTGTACTGCAAAGTCCCCTTGTTCCTCACCAGCACTAAGAACTGCAGTCAAGTTAGTAGCTTTAAAACTATATGTATCCTGATTTTTTTTTTAATTCTTCTTATCATGACTGAGGCTGAACATCTTGTCATGTAAATGGTCTGTTCCTAGTCATGGGCCACTTTTTCTAATGACTGCTAGTATTTTTAAAAATTGAGTTATAAGCAAAGAGTAGATATGCAAAGGACACTAATCCTGTGCAATGTTTAAAAAAATATTTTATCCTTACTTATTTTTTTTAAATTTTTGAGGTGAAGAGGTTTAAATAATTACATAGACAAATATTTTCCTTCATGATAGTATCCACTGCTTTTATACTAAGAAAGTCCCCCAAATCTTTCCCCAGCATTTAGCTTTAATCCATCTGGAATTAATTTACATTTAAGGACTGAGGTGAGAATTTACTTTTTCCATATAGTTAATCAATTGCCCCAGCACTCTTAGCTGACTAATACTTCCTCTTCCTATTCTTTGGACATGCCCCTATTTCATGTTCCTTTTTTTCCTTAAGAGCTAGACACATCATACAATCAATATTTGATATAATTAAAATTTTGGGAAACAAAGATATAATGGAATAAAATTGCTACAAAATTCAATACAGTGAAGAAAGGAAAAAAACCAACACCTTGGGAGACTGGCTATGAAGTGACAAAAGCCAACAACACATGTTTCTTTCTGTCTTGTTTCTTTGGTTTCTGGGAAGCCTGTTCCCCGGAGGACTTTGCTTCTTTTGGAAGCTGTTAACTGGCCTTTGCTGACAGAAGGACATTTACGTGGCAAAAGAGTGACATGCCAAGGCCCAGTTAAAAGAATCCCAGAGGTTAGTGTAACATGAACAGCTTTAAATTGGACATGCCGCTGATGTATCGCGGTTGTGAGAGCTGTGTATTAAATCCAGGGCCACCACTCCCCCGACCCCTTTTCCCCTCAGACCCTGTTCTTTAAATCAGGTACATGTCACGAACAGAAGCTGATCCAACAAACTCTCTAGAGCTGTTCCCAGCAACACCACCAAGGCTTGTAAGTTGAATCCACTACTCTCAACCCATTTTAAAATGTTTCCTTATAAAGGAGGCTGTCTGTCATATTATACACTACTAATCTCTTCAGGCATGGAAGAGATGAGAAATCTTTGCTGGTGTTGAATGAATGGAAAATGAACCAACTCTACCCTGAAGTCCGGCTGCAGTGTGAAACTGGCCTTGGGCCCCAGCTCTTTCTGCCCATCCTTTAGCTGCCAAAGTACTCTTACTGAAGTGCAGGTCCAGTCATAGAACATCCTACTGGAAGTCTTTGGGGGCACATCCGGAACAGGCATGTCTCCACCAATTCCCAATCTACGTGGAGAGAAGCATCTCCAGCCGCAGTCTCTACTGCCTTCTCCAAGTGTATTCTTAGAATAAAGCACTTACAGACTTAGAAGAAGATATGTACTCTTCTTTCTCCTTCTCTCTTTCTACCAGTTCCCTGAACTGGCCCAGATATGTGCCCACAGCAAACTCCTCCTGCCTCAAGTCTTTGTGCAAGTGCTACTTCCTTCCATGGCTCACCCTGGCATACACCCCGTCAGTAACGGGGCTACAACTGCCTGCATATTTGTCCTCTCCTTGTAAAGTCCAGAAGACCTCTTTTCTTCTTCATGTTCTCAGTGTGTGTGTGTGTACACACACACACACACACACACACACACACACACACACTAATGCAATGTTTCTTGAATAAAAAATAATTCTACTTAGAATATATTCACAATATAAAAATAGTTAGTGGCTTGGCCTTGAACATTATTGGACCAATTATTTTCATGGGTCTCACAGAGTGGGGTATATGACTCAGATTCCAAACAATAATGGCAAGCTAAGACACAAGATATGTTACTTCTTGGAAAACTAAGTCAATGAATTCATTCATCCATTCATTCAATAATATGCCTACTCTAGAACTCTACAACACAACAAATCAATAAAAGCATTTTAAAATCTATAAGGTTCCATACAAATGTAAGGTATCATCACATGAATTCATCTGTGATTCTCTTTGAAGAAGTCATTCAATAGTATGTTCCTGGCTGAGACAGAACTTGATTACTTGCCTCTTTTAAGCTGAAACTGGCTTGAGTCTAAATCCTATTTTAAGTGATAAAGTGGCAGAGATCTTATCTTCAATGTTTTTCTTATGTCCCCTAAACCTCAAAAAAACCCCTACAGAGCTGAATGCCAACAGTTTAAAATTTCTTATCGCTCATAAAAAAATAAATGTTTAAGGTATTTGGTAATCATTTTCACTGGGGGTTTTCTAAGGGCCAACCCACTTAAGAAAACAAACAAACAAAAAGGGAACTGTTGGGCTTTCTTACCAAGTACTAAACAGCACAAACAATGTGCATTGTTACTTAGGAACAGTTGCTAATTTGACCACAAGGAAAGTGTTATGATATATCCTATGGTTAATCAGGAATACCGTATTATGCCCTATAAATTATCATTAGCTACTTATTTGAAAAATAACTCTAAAACCAGCCCTATTTTTAAAAATAAGGATCCTAAAGGCCTATGCTCATTTCTTAGAGAATACAAAATTTAAAAGTAATGAAAATATACATTTGGATTGTAGTAAACAAAAAGGCATTGTGAATATTTAATTGAAGTGTAAGTCGAGGAAAATGATCCTATCAAAATCTCACTCAGTGGGAGAATAGAAAGATAGTATGTGTAAAATTTGCCCAAAGTCATTAGTCACAATGAATATTCATCAGAAGCCAATTATCAATCCCATTTAATGACACCCCCAAAGATTTTGCCCTGAAGCAGCTGAATAGTCTAAGACTCCAGACAAAACTAGACAAATTATACAGCCAACAGCCAGTCTAGCCAGGACACAGATTGTAAAGTAAACCACTGGTGGGTTTTTGGACGCTCTTTTAGCAAATTCTGTCCTCAATTAAAGATGCACAAGGTCACTTCTATCTTGGAGCTTTCTATATGGCTTCATTAGTTTTCTTTGAGGCAAAGGGAGAGAAAGGGAGAAGGGAGTAGGATAGGACATGAATGAAGACCGATCAATGATAGAGCTGAAAAAAAATCACAAAGACATTTCTGTTTTATTTTAAGGCATTTCTCAGAGATAATACCCAGATTATCACAGTCTTAGATCCCAGAGGTAGCTCTGAAATTTAACATGGAATAAAAGTAAGAATCCCACCCTTAGAAAAACAAAAAGAATCCCAACAGTGTATGTGCCAGGCACCACGTTGGGGGGATTAGAATTTTGCAAAGTGCTATTTTAAAGGGGTGTGTGCGTGTGCGCGTGCGTGTGCGTGTTTACATACACACACCCTGTCACATTTCACAGATAAGGAAATGACCTCAGCAGTGAAATAACTTGCCCAAGGACGTGTAGCTAGTGACAGAACTGGGACTCACATCCAGGTCTGTCAGACTACAATGGCCACTGCATTTCCACAATGCATAAATTAAGTTAGAAAATGTTTTGAGTGCCTACCCTGTGCCCATACACTGTGCTGAGGATTCTGAACTAGATGAGATACTGTCCCTATTAGTGAGACCAAATTATGTAGAAATGCATTTGTCTTGGTGTTAGATGAATAAAATATCTAGGGCAAAATATCAATTAAGCAGAAAATAATCATTTTTAAAACAAACACAGATCTGACAATTTCCTGGGGATTAGTTACATTTAACTAAGGTGTTGTAGTACCTTTAATCCACAGGAAATTCTAGACTATGAAGTAATGATTGCCGAAGTGAAAGGTTTACATCCCAATTTGGCACACCTATTTGAAAGCCTGGGTTTCTGTCATGTTCCCTTTTACACACTTGCATAAAGTTTCCACTAATTCCCTTTTTTGATCTGAGCAAGCCACTTCCTCTCCTGGGTCTCAATTTCCCCTCTATGGAAAACAAGAGGCTAGCCTATATGATCCCTCTGCCCCCTTCCAGCTTTGACAACTTAGGACCTAGAGGAATTGCTGTCCTTTGATGTGAAATATGCACCTCCTCTGCCCCAGCTCCCCATCTGACTAAATATAAGAAAAACAGGGTATGTCTGAAAGCTGGTCTTGCTTTCTCATCTCTGCAGCTATAGGGCCCCCTGGAATTTACATGCTATCTATGCACCATCACCTCTCATCCCACCCCCAATACATCTCCATTACTTGGCTGTGGAGGGCACCGCCTTCCCCTGAGCTTGGCTCCTGACCCTCAGAGAGCTCAGAGGCAGATGATTGTAGGAGACCAGGGGCATGACAATAAAGATGTGAGCTCCTCAAGGACAGAGCACACATTCGATTCCTCTCCTTATCTCCTACTATGCTTGACACAGAACACATGCTGAGTAAATGTTTGGAGAACGCTAGAAAGCTTCCAGCTTAACATCATGTGGAATGGTAAGCAAGACACTTAACAAATTAAAATTGCTTAATAGATCACAACTAGAAGCTGTAAATTTCTAAAAGGTATTGAGATTCCAAATTCTAAAAGCTGACAGAAGAAAAATCAGATGGTCACAGTCATTCACATCCTAGAACTCAGGATGTTGAAATAGCAAAGTGACATCTGCTTCAGCACTGAGTTAAAGAAATTGGGATTTCTCCTCTGAATCCAAACATCAGGAAATTGATAAAACAAACAGCATAGAAGAATAACAGATTACTATCTTTAAAGATGGGTCAATGAAGTCCATTCACTGCAACCAAGAATCATCCTACGTAGAAGAGTCATAGACAATGTCTCATAGAAGTCAGCTTTCTCAACTGGAGAACTAGATTCTTTTATTTAATTATAAACCATCTTTGTGGTTACCAGGAAACAAATGATGCTATGATTAAGTAGTGTTGTAGATTTTTTTATTTTTATTTTTAATTATTCTCAAATGTAAAACCCACTAGATGATCAGCAATGAGTTTTCAGTAAAATCTGTAGGGACTCTGGAAGTCAACCTATTGAACCCTTCTAAGGGTATGAGAAAACCTTTAATTATAAATGGTTCGGCTATGTTCACATTGTGTTTACTACAGTTAGTGAGAGTAAAGCTTGCTTTTAAGAAACTAAGTAAGATGCTTTAGCAAAAAGGCAACTTAGCCTCAGGATGAAAGAACTTCAGCTAGTCTAGACAGAAGCTGAACATGTGAGTAGAGAGAAGGAAAAGAGCAAAGAATCTCCTGCTTTTCTTAGAAGTTGAAATGTAATGCTTCTTTATTTTTATTTTTGGTTGTGGGGGATAGGCAGTCTTTCTTCCAGGTGTGTGTGTGTGCGCGCGCGCGTGCTTTAAGTTGAGTGGAACTCATCTTACATCTTGCTTCTCCACTAACCTCTGGAGATAGGTAAGGAAAAAAAAAATTACCCCAAAAAAACCAGCATACCAACATGGGGTCCAGTCGAATGCCTTCCACTAACAGCAAGATCATCCAGTCAAGAGGAAGCTTTCTCAGGCAATCACCTGCCTACTCAATCACTTCTCCGCCCCCCCACCCCAACTAGCTAGAATAATTAGAGTTAAGTTATTAACCAGGAAAAGAAGCTTTCGTGCTGAGATTTGACACTTCAAAACATCAAAGCAACTGGAACTGCCAGAAAAAAGCCTTAGCTACCAAAGCAGAGGCAGAAACAACAGTATGGGAAACTACAGTGTCAATAAGCTCGTAGTACCATGAGTGAGGAGAGTGCAGACTTTTTCCCCCCCAAGCTGATTTGAGAGTGAGAGTGAGTGAGAGTGAGAGTGAGAGTGAGAGTGAGAGAGAGTGAGAGAGAGAGAGAGAGAGAGAGAGAGAGAGAGAGAGAGAGAGAGAGAGAAAGACAGATTTGTTGTCCCACTTATTGATGCATTCATCAATTGATTCTTGTATGTGCCCTGATGAAGAAATTGTATCTAAAATCCTGGCCTATTGGGACGATGCCATAACTGACTGAGCTTACCTGGCTAGGGCCAGACTTTTCTTTAAGATGAAGAATAAAACAGAAACTGGGGTCATTTAAATGCAGGGGCAGCCAGGTTCTACCCCTCCTACATCGTGTGCCAAGGTGGACGTTACAAACCAATTGTGGTATCAGGACACGGCCTGAGGGTCTCTCTGAACTCGCAACCATTGTCTGTGGATCCAAGTGGGCACTCAATAAGAAATCTATTTGCCACCTCAAGTCTAGTATAAGTGGGTATTTATATATTTTTGAAAATATTCTAAGATCATAACTTATGCTTGGCTAATTTACACTACTGCCTTAATGACTCACATTTTTTAAAATAACAAAGCAGAACCGAACATGGGATCATGTGTACCTGCCAGGTGCCTGTCAAATATCCATAAACAGAGAAGAAACTAAGGAGCCTTCACGTGGTAGGAGTTGTTAGATTTGAAGGCACAGGAAGCGGGGGAAGAATCTCCACTGTAGAGTTTTGTCAGGCAAACCCAACCTTAGAAAGTGACAATAAACTTAGAAAGATTAAAGCTATAGTATGGCCTCCACCATGACCACTTAACTTGGCATTTACTATCTGCCAAGCACTGTTTGGGTTTTTTTTCTTTTCGTAGATTTTTCTCTTTTTTTTTCCTCTTTCTCTCTTTTTTAATTGTTGTTTAAGTACAGTTGTCTTTATTCCCCCCCCACCACTTCACCCATCCATCCCCACCTTCCACCCTTGATCCTATCCCTCTTCAGCTTTCTCCATGTGCCCTTTATACATGTCTTTTGACAACCCTTCCCCCTTTTAACCCCATTGTCCCCTCCCACCTCCCCTCTGGTTACTGTCAGTTTGTTTTTAATTTCAATATCTCTGGTTATATTTTGCTTGTGCCAAGTACTGTTCTAATTGCTTTACATATACTTAACTCATTTACTCTTCACAGTTCTGTAACGTAGGTAGCATTATTGTCCCTATTTTACAGATGAGGAAACTGAGGTTCCTAGGTATTATATACCTCATGCAGGGGCCCAGAGCTAGTGGCAGAGCTGGAATATGAATTTAGGGAATCTAGCTCCAGAATGTGCTCTTAGCTCACAGGAGACTGCCTCTGGGCTATGGCCTGTATTGATGTGACAATCACCGAGTATATACTATGTGTACATGCCATGCCTTCAAGCAATTTAAAATAGGCAGAGAAAGATCAAAATGCAAACAATCAACTTCAACACAAAAGCATTATGAAAGAGGTGTTATAATAGAAGTTTAAGTGTGTTCGAATATAAAGAAGGAATCATTAATTCTGCCTGGGGCAAGAATTAGGATTGCTTCTGAGAGAGATAGATAGACAAACAGATAAAGAGATAAAAACAGAGACACACACATAGGCACATCAGACCAGAGCCTGGAAGGATGAAAATCAGAAGCTGTTAGTCCTCCTCCCTGGGAGGCCAGTCAGGTGGTAATGGTGGGTCAAGAGAACAAACCAGCTTCTAAGGCCATTCTAGCACAATGCAGTGATGACTCTGGAGACCTGAACAAGAAACAAAGACTTAGTCAATGACTATGTGACTAATGAGAAGTGGGTGGATATAAAAAGCCTCATTTGAGTTGCCATGACTATTCTCTGTTGCTTGGATCCATTCACCATCCACTATCACCAGTTATACTAATTACATCTTCAGAACTCTTCCAGGCTCTCTATTGTCCTCTTTGCTTCTGAAAGTCAAATAGGGGTTTATTGCCCCTCAAAGGGAAGATTCAGAGTCAGCATTTACTGAATGATTAGTATGTGCCTAGGAATGGGCTATGTGCTGTCATATCTATGACCATTGAATCCTTTCAACAACCCTGAGATGAGTTTTAATACTATTCCAATTTTTACAGAAGAGGGCAGAGAGATTCACAGAGGTCAAGTAAGTAGCCCAAGGCCATGTGGCTAGGAATAACACAGGGGAGGATGAAGTACAAAGGTAGGAACTGAACAAAATCATCCTGACTTGAAGGCTGGTGGTCTCTCCTACAGCCTTGCTGTCCTTCATCTTGGGAAAAGATAACACCTGCAGGGCTGTCTGAATCATTGAGCTGGTAGACTACATAGCTATCAAGCTACCAAACGAGAATAAATGTGAATTTTCATAAGATCTGTACTGACCTCTGACTGCATGGTCTAACCTCACACCATGCTACCTTGGCTCACCAAAGTGACCAACCTTTCAGCCAGCACAAAACAGAGGACAAATGAGTCCTTGTTCTTGCAGACTTAGCACATAGTACATGCTCAAATTTCTTTAATGAAATCCACAGAGATGCCTGCCATTTAGGGATTTTCAAGTATATTAAGATGTCAGTGACTTGACTATTACCTACTACCCATTAGGGTTGTTTTGGTAGAGATTTGATTAATAACAGTCACATAAAAATAAGCTATGAGTTTTATAATCTAAGGAATATGTAATTTACTTCACAAATTGACTACACTACTAAATAATAAACAAGATTCTCTACCATCTTCTTAACGCAATGGCTAAAAAGAAACATCACCTCTCTAGTCTATTTATAGCCATGTACCCAAAGTTACACTGGTGGACTACAGCAGCATCCAAAATTACTAAAGAGCTTCAATGGATTATATTTAGCTGTGTCCCACTCTACAGTAGGCAATACCAAAATCAAAGCTCTCCCACTGAAAAATATGGAAACAAAGAATTTTTTAGTGTTGGTCTGTACGCATGTCTCCTAAACAAACTTAACCAGGCTCCATTACATAGTCTCAAAATGAGAATGAATTTAATGATAAAAACTAAAAATAATTAAAGAATAAACATTGTTTTTGCCTTAAAGAACTGTCTAATCACTGTTTCTGAATCTGGCTATATATCAATCATTTGGGGAACTTCAAAAAATAGACATCCTGTGGTTCTATGTTAGACCTTTGACCCAGAATATCCAAATACTTGAATTTTTAACAAGTTTTCTGCGTGATTCTAACACAATTAGCTCATGAATTAACATTTGAGAATCAATGGGAATCTAAATCCTGTGTCCAGTCCAAAGAGCTCCATGCTTGTTGAAGCAACGAGGAAACGAGGCAGCAGAGGAAGGTGAGGACGAACAGGGAGGCCACAGCTGGTGGGAGTCATGGCAAATTTTAAAATATCACCAATTAAATTGTTTATATTCTATATATTACAGTCTCCCGAACATCTCAAGGTGCTTTATTCTAGTTATAGTGCAACACAAACAAGAGAAAACCAATTCACCCATAATTCAAAAGCAGTTAATTGTATTCACATTTAAAAAACAGAGAAAAACCATAAATAAAACATACCAATCTTTCCTCCTACTTTCTGCCAATGAAGGTTCCATGCATTTATTTCTAACAGTTTTTAATATTCTCTGAGCCACAATAAAATTTTATGTGATGGAGATTAGAGAGGCTATGCTATTTGGAAGTTTGGCTGCAGAGTCTGTATTTCATGCCACTTTGTTACATTTTATAAGGATTTCCCTCTTCACCACAAGGATTAGTTTTCTTCTCACTCTGAATACTCTTCTTAGGTTGTTAGTGTGAACTAGGTTAATCTCTCTCTTTTTTAACATATAAAAGATGAACAAACAAAATGTTCAACTTATTTTATTTTTTAAATAGAACACTAAATTTAGTCTTAGAATTCTCTGTTTGGTAAGTTTCCAGTTACAAGGTCTTGGCTTCCCTTGAGCACAGTTTGAAACAAAATAATGCAGTTTGTTCCTCGGCTGGAACATGCAGAGTGGAGTGTGCAGGCAGAGAAGCCCTGGCTCTGGTCCAGTGTTTCAAACCTTCTTAAGCTGCCACTCTCATCTCTGCTTCAAGGGTTACAGAGAGGCAAACAGGATTAGTTATTTCTAGTCCAGAACAGCTAGGAAGGCTTACGCACATTATTCAGGTAGCCAAACCATTACACAGAATGGCATGGTCATGACCAGGTAGAGTACACCAGGAAAATGGTGGAAATGAAGCCAAATCGGAAAAACTCCCAAGTCCACAAACTGGCCCTTCTTAGGTCAGGCAACGAGGTGGTGCTAAGACAATGGAAGCTTTGGTAGGAGTGGGTGGAACAGGAAGGTTGGGAAGGTACTGCCCCTCCCATCAACACTGCAGAATGTGCTCGGGGCAGCTCTAAGGGTACTGGTGGGAGACAGAACTAGCTCCCACCACTCTCCTGGCTACCATTGTCCAGGGCCTGCTCCAGGCCCACACTCTCTGGGACTCTGGGTTAGAAAGAAAGCAACAGGGAAAAGATACCAGTTTAGTTTCACCCATCCCTAAATGGGGTACTATAAGTTGTAATTCTTTTCTGAGTTATGGGTACCACACAAATACTTAGGAGTACAGTTTCAATTAATTAGGCCACAGGTGGCAAACACAAGGCCCGGGGGCCTCCATCTTGTTTTATCCAGCTTGGCACCTTGTTTCTACCGGGTGGCAGCACCGAGCTCCTTGCCCCTAGTTGAGGAGTAGTTTCATCTACACAGTCCTAAAATTACATTTGGCCCTTTGAAGGCAACCGCGAGGATGATGTGGCCCCTGGTGAAAATGAGTTTGACACCCCTGAATTAGGGAATGGCCTTACCACTAAACTGGGCTTCTTTCCTGTTTTAAAAAGCATCTGCTGAATAAAACAAATATATGTTCCTTTAGGATATTCTCAGTTTTCAAAACTTCTTGTGGTACCCCTAAATTATAGAAAGGGTGATTCGGGGGCTGATGGGAACTGGTATGTGAATCCTGCGGCCATACTGAGTAGGGAAGAAATGCCTCAGGGACCCACCCAGGCTGTGCTCACTGTAGGGGACCAACACAGGTGGGGCAGGGAGACAGCGGAGGCCAACACCACAGAGGGGGGGGAGAGAGAGAGAGAGAAGAGAAAGAGAGAGAGAGAGAGAGAGAGAGAGAGAGAGCGCGCGCGCGACCGAGCGCGCACACTGGATCTAAACAGTGCTCAAGGAAACAGGCTTCTGGCTAATAGATTGTGTCCATTAGAAATTCACACATTGGCCTTCTGTTTCCCTGGCACTGAGAGTGGAGCCAAGCACGTACAAAGTGCTCACTAAATTTGAAAAAAGCTTAGATGTGCATTAAAAGGCAATGGCCAGGCTGACATTCTTTCTGTGATTTCAGATCCAGGGTCAACAGAATTATACCAAGAATATTTCTTTGGGGATAAGTGTTAAAGGGAACATATGACAAATGGAGAGTTACCAAGAAGGCAGCATGAGGCAGTAAGAAGGGGGTTGGCTTGGAGCCAGGTGAAGTGAGTTTTAATTCCATTTATGCTGGTCACCTTAGACAAAGGCACTTCAACTTTCCAAGTGCCAATATTCTCGTCTGCAAAAGAGAATAAAACTAACTAGCTCCTAGGGTTGCTGAAAGAGCTAATGGAAAAAAATGTGACTACCACAGTGCCTGGCACATAGTAGGTGGCTCAAAATGGTTCTCTTAAAAGAATTGTAAAGGGGTGTGTGGGAGTACTAGGGACTTTCCTTACAAATAAAGTATGCCTCTAAATAAAGGTGTTCTACACACTTAGTCTGTGGATGCCACCAGCATACCTCTTTGGTACTCTTAGAGCTAAATATTTACTAACCACGCAAGAAGGTCCTGTACTAACTATACAGTCAGGACTTATCTGTATCCAAATGAGCATCCTCATCCATCAGATTGGCTCAGACTATCTTTTCGGCTCTTTATGAGGATTCTCAAATTTTCTCAGTGGAATAGATATTCTTAATAGTGTGTCTCTGGCCCTTGTGACAGTCCACACACAAGGATTTTGACAGTAGTTTGAGAGGTGGCACCCAATAAACATGACCTGGTCCTCTAGGCGAGCACTTTGAAGGGGCTAAGATTCCTTTATATGTGTAATTCCTGGATGCCTCTCCCTTGTCTGAAGCCAAAGCCTCCCCTTCCCTGACACTGCATCATGATGACCTATTTGTATGTTCCCCACTCCTACCTAGGATGTGACCTTGGGCAAGTTACTCCTCCATCTCTCTGATAAGCCATTCTGTAAAATGGGGATATTATTGATCTTCTAGGATTGCTGTTGGAATCACATATTATCTCCATACATCTCTATAAAGGTCTTGTTTTAGACCTATCTGCTACCCATAAGAGTTACCAAAAAACAATGTGAATTAAACTCAAGTTATGAAAATCTGGAAGAAAAATGGGGCCTCTATGCTAGAAGAAATCACACTGAAGTGTTTACATTAGAGAACAAGATTTAGTTAAGCCTTCCCTATTTATCATTTATAAAGGAAAACAATCAATATACATTAACTGAGCAAAGAAAACAAAAACTTACATTTTTCTTATACAGAATTATCACAACATTATTGACCGAGAAAGCCTGAAATAAGTATCACCTGACTCTGAACTACACATTGCTGGGTTTGTTTCTATTGAAGCAGTGATTCTCACAGAACACAGCATTCTAGAGTGTTCGACAGCTTTGATCTTTCAGCTGCTTAATGGGTTTGAGAAGCATTAAGCTTCCATCTTTAAAAAAAAATTAAGAAAAATATGGTTTGTCAAGGTATGACAGGCCACATCTCCATTCGTCAAGAGATGGTCATCAGAAATCTCAGGCTAAAATAGCTTTGAACTCTGCCTCTCATCAAAAAAGATAATAAAAAGCCACTATTGAGGAAACAAAGGGCAACAATTACAAAATTTTTAAATTCTGGAACTGAAAAGGCCCAAAGGCTTCACTAAAATTGATGTCTGCTCAGCTACTTTGTCCCCAGAGAAACAGCATGTAACTGGTCAGGATCCCGGTGACCGCATGTGAGATGTAAGGAGAACCCCCTCTCCCTAAGAGGTTTCTACCACCTATCAGTGAAGTTCAGAACTCAGTTAAGAATCAACTGTTTGTTTAAAAAGAGCTTTTTTTTTTTTAAGTCAAATTAACACATGTTTATAGCCTTAAACTCAAAACAAATAGTATGAAGGACTCATACTGAAAAGCTGCAGTTCATCTTACGATGCTCCCACCCTTCACTCACAGTGATCACACACAGTGTTGATCTCCTGATTTCTAAATAACTATTTCCTTTTTTAAAGATTTTTATTTATTTATTTTTAGACAGAGAGGAAGAGGGGGAGGCTGGGGGGGGGGGAGAGAGAGAGAGAGAGAGAGAGAGAGAGAGAGAGAGAAACATCAATCAGCCTCTCGTACTCCGACTGGGGACTAAGCCTGCCACCCAGGCATAAGCCCTAACCAGGAGTTGAACCAGTGACCATTTGCTTTGCAGGATGATGCCCAACCAACTGAGCCACACCAGTCAGGGCCAAGTAACCAATTCTTGATTTTAAGTTTAAAACAATATTTCACTTCCCATTATAGGTATTATTATAAACACATATACAGTATATGCCAGACTCTAAGAGCTTTGCAGGTATTGACTCATTTTAATTTTACTTGACCTGAGGTCATCAGTGATCTGAACAAAACCTATCTCAGTGGAGAGGTGGGGGCTAAATCCAGAGAACACTGAGGACAGAATGGGAGAGAAACAGATAGTAAATAGAGATAAGTTTTTTGAGGAATTCCACCCTAAAAGGGAAAACAGAAATGGTGTAAAGGAGATGTAGGTCTAGGAAGTTTTGTTTTGTTAAGTTTGGGAGATACTATACCATTTTAGCAAGCTCATATGAATGCACCAGCAAAGAAACCATAATGATGCAGGAAAGAGGAACTCTCTGCTGGAAGGATTCCCTTAAGCAAGCAGGACACTGCAGTGTCGCAATCTCAACAAGGCCCTCCTTGGCCATCTATCTAAAATCGCGATTCCTGCCATCTCACTGTTCCCCATCCACTCTCACACTCTGCATTATTTTACTCCTAGTACTTACTACTATAAATACTATATATTTAACTTACCTTGTTCATTCAAGGTCTTCCCTAATAGAATGTAAGCTTAATAAGGACAGAGATTTTTGCCTATTTTATTCTCTATTGTATCCTTAATGTCTACAATAGTGCCATGACAAATACTCGTTGCATGAAGTCAGGTGGACAGCAGTGTGGCTGGCCCTAGAGAGGACAGACAGTTCACGCACAGTGGAGAAGGCGGAGTGGAAGAGGGGAGATGCAGGGCATGGACAGGTGTGGCACAGGCTCCTGCCACTCTCCTCTGAGGGCTTCCATTAGATAAGTATAGAAATTTCAGGTTTGAAATCATTTTCCTTTAGAAGTTCAAGACACACTTGACTTGTCTTTTGGTTCCTAAATTCACACAGCAAAAATATTGTGCAATTTTGATTCTTAGCCTTTGTATAAGGATTACTTTGTCTCTAAACTTGTATTGTAAAATTTCACAAAGAAGGCTTAGTATCTTTTTAACTTTTCAAAAATTCTGAAATATGTGTGTATGTACATACAAAAGTATGTATACCATATAAGGAACTTTCAAAGGAAAAAAATTTTGAGACTCCGAAACCCAGCACCTAACTCAATGGTTGACAAACTACAGCGTAAAGGTCAACTGCAGCCTGACACCTGCTTTCGCAAACAAAGCTTTGTTGGAACACAGCCATAGCCACTAATTTACTGATTACAACCTACAAGGTCAGAGTCTAGCAGTTGCAGCAGAGGCCATCTGGCCTACAGAGCCGTATTTACTACTGGACCCTTCATAGAAACGTTTCCTGATCCCTCACCTAGCTCAAGAGGAAAAAAACAATACTTCTGATGTCTCCTGTATGCCTCTTCCCAAATATACTCTTTTCACTCTTTTTGAGGAAACTACTACCTAAATTTGTGTTAACCATTTCTTTTTCGCCCCCTTGTAATTAGTATGTGTCCCTAAATAATGTGGCACTCAGTTTTTCTTACTTGAACTTTATATGAATGAAATCATATAATCAAACTGTATGGCCTTCTATAGCTTGTTTCTTTTACTCAGAATTCTATATTAGAGACTCAATCATATTGATAGTGTTCATTTGTACCGACAGAGTATCCTATTATATGACTACACCAAAATGCATTAGTTCTCTGTTGATGATCATGTGGGCTCTTTACAGGTTTAAAACACATGCTTTTGCATGTATCCAACTATACATGACCAAGAAGTGTGCGTGTATGTGTACCCACACACACAATTCCACCCAGGAGTAGTCAAAAGCAACCAAAAGATGTTCACTACAGTGTTGTCTACTAAAGAATTAAGCTAAGAACAACTTAAATGGCCATCAAGGGAAAGAAGATTGGTAAGTTAGTATAATTTAGTAAATAAGTAAATCAAACACATCAGTATAATGGAATATAATATAGACATGTAAAAAATGACAAAGATGGAAACTTATGTGGAAATATGCAAAGTGTTCATAACACATGATCAAATGGAAAACCATAACTGACTATGAAACTATGAGAATAAATGAAATGTGCATTGGCACTGTAAAGGAATATGAATAATTAATGAAAATGACATGTTACTATCTGAAGGGATTGTGGCTGATTTCTTTTTCTAAAATTTTCTTTCATCTTTCCAGTACACCCTTTAATTGAAATAAAAATCATTAAAAAGCCCATCTCAAAGCTGCCTACTCACAGTGCTGAGTTTGCTGCAAATGATGAGTATCCGGCGTTCGTAGAGCATACTGGCGTACAGATGTAACATGTTGTTCACATCCACAGCCACAAAATATTCTGTCAGATTTCTCTAGGAGAAAGAAGAAGGGGAGGTTTGTGTCTTATTTTGTTGGTTCTTATTATAAGCAGTATCTAATAAAAGCATGAGAAACAGAAAATAATCAGAAAGTATACTCTCCTCTTTGGAAGAGACCTCAGAGATGAGGCAGTTTACAGCAATTATACCTGTGTGGTGATCACAGTTTACCACATGAGGTCATACAGAGAGCACTGTGCTGCTTCTCACAGAAGGTCCTGAAGGTAAACAAGACAGGAAGTCTGCAACCTTACAAATGAGGGGAACGAAGGCTCAGAGAGATATGCCAAGACCAGAAAGTCTAATAAGCAATGAAGGCGGACTACAGCTCAGATCTTCTGACCCCAGCTCCTGTGCCATACGTCTAAGCAAAGAAAGTACCCAGGGACCAAGATGCTCCTGGCACAGAGCCTGGTTCTGTCCAACAGACCCCACCCACAAAGGCCAGCAAGCTTCCCTCCTGTCATCACTGCCAGTGTCCCCTCCTCCAGTTTACATTTTGAAGATTTACAATTTCAGGTATTTCACTCAAAAAGAAAAAAAAAAATCAAAGGCAAGTAGCAGCAAGTTGTGACAAAGCAGTGTTTTAACTAGCTTTTGTCTGTGGCCTGGGCTTCATTCCTTTAATTAGTACTGTAGATTGGTACTCTTCAGATTTCAGAAGAAATGTAATGTGTTTCATTTCTGCAACCCTTTCTATACCCACCTGACTTTAATAATACACATGAATATGCTAATTTCTTCAACGTTACAGCTTTTCAGTGCCACACAATATAATCCTCTGAAAATGAAGGGGGTGGGGAAGGAAGGAACACTATTGCTAGAGGTTGCAATTTATAATAATGAAACATCTATAACCCATAAATTCAAGTAAACCAGGTGGATTTTACATGCAAAATAGCATCAAGTACTTTTTGACAATATTATGTATGGGTTGGGAATAAAACCAGGCACTTATCTTACGATTTATTATTGTTTGATGGAAGAACCTGATTAACCATTGACCTTTACAAATAAGGAGTGAATTAACAGCTCCATACACTGACTACCTACCGAGTAGCAGGTACTATACCAGGTACTGTATATGTATAATCTTATGCGATATTCACAAAAACCCAGTGAGGTATTACTCTTTTCAATATATAGATGACGTAAGTCTGGGAGAAACCCAGTAACTGGTGGATCAGAATTTGGACTCAGATCCAACTCCACAGCCCACACACTTTCCCTTACATTACACTGTCCCACTTAAGTACTTTAAACATCCACAATATACAAGTACTTTCCATATATTATTTTACTTAATCTTGAAACCACTCCTTGAACGGGTACTATTATCTCTGCATACAGAGAAGAAAAGAAACAGAGAGAAAGTAATCTGACCGAGGTTAGACAGTGGGTGGATGTGGCATCATTCAGTTATGGGTGGGTTTGGCTTTAAACCTGTGCTCTTCCTTTACACCACTAAAATAATAGGTAAAGTTGTATTTGGAAAAAGAAAGCACAGCATAGCAACAAAGAAGGATCAAAGCATGCCTAGAGAAAGAGAAAAATGTTCTGTTAAAAATTACTGTTATCCTCTTTACTGAGTCACCCTTATGTGCCAGACAATAGGCACTTTACCTCTTTTCTCTCTAATCTTCTGAAAAACCCCGAGAAAGGCAGTATCATCTCTGTTTCATAGATGGGAAAACTGAAGTTCAGGAAGGTTAAGTAGTCTTCGAGAGGTCACCCAGCTAGAAAGGGCCATGTTTCAAAATCAGGTCTCCTGAACTCAAAACTTGCTCTAACCACCACACCAACCTGCCTTTTAACAAACTTGGAAAGCAAAACAAAACAAAAAAGAAAGACAGTCTGCACCAGTTAACAAGCTTATCTGTTGCCCAGTGGACTGAGGAGTGCTGAGTTAATGATGTCAGGGTGGGGTTTGTTCAGAAGACAGTGACATGGCAGAGCTCCTCTCGCAAACAAAAATACAAGGCCCTCAGCTGAGCATTTCAGTAAAATGCTTTAACTGCTGATGAATTACATGAATTTTTCTTTTAGGAGAGGATGAAAGTAAAAAGAAAATAGAAATGAGGAGCTTAAAGAAGGCCAGAAAGCCCATTAGCACTTTTGACAGATCCAAAGATAACTCTGAAGCCACCAAAACGTGGCCTCAAGAGTCTGCCAAGAAGCTTCACGCTGGGTAGAAATATGTTACACAGCTTGCCGTCCAAATAAGGAGACACAGCGTCAGAGACAAATCCTGTGCCTTATTTTGGTGGGAGAAAAAAAAAAAATCACAAGGATACTTTTGTGGATGGGGAAGGAGGGAACATCTATGAAACAAAAACACCACTTGGTTGAGGTATAACCCCCAGGTCCAATAATCATGTTCTGAGAAATTCAGGTGCTTGTTCCAAAAACTCTACACAGGTATATTAAAAATATGTAACATTTAGCCAAATTCTCTCTAAACTGTCATGTACTTTTTTTGGTATTTCTCATCCCATCTGTGCTGATTACGAAGATATTTGTGTCTAAACAGAAGCTGTCTTTCTTATCTGCTTCCTCCCCTGCCTCTCTCCTTCTGGGACCCGAGGCCTAGGCGGGCAGGAGCGACGGCAGTCCTGGGACCCTCGCTTGGCCACGGGAGCACCTGGGGGGCAGAGTGGGCCTTGGAAGCAGTTACAGGGGGGCACGTGCAGTCCCAGCCTGCTTCACCTCAGAAGAAAACCCCTTGGACAGAGGGGACTCCTTCCTCATGTCTTCAAGTACGCAGCAGCTCAAGCCACACCAATCCTCAACTTCTTAGGCCTGCCCTACAGTTTCAAACCCCTGGCCTTTACATCTGCTGTTTTCTCTGCCTAGAATGTTCTCTTCCTTGAGGACCCACTTACTTTTCCAGACCTAGTTGAAATGTCACCTCCTCCTGGAAGGCTTCCTCGACTCATTTTCAAGCTGCCCATTGTGTTCCCATGGCAATCTGTCTCCATCTTACAATGATTCAGTTACAAGTACGTTTTTGTCACTAGACTGAGGTCCCTCTGGGTACAATGATGTATCCCATCATCTAGCAGTTTGATGAAGGAACAAATCCAGGAGTGGAGAAAGCACTGTCTGAAGACTACTGCTCTGTAGTTCAGGTATAAGCAGAGTGGTGGTGGAGGAAATACACCAGCTTGGAAGAGTAACAGGTGGTACATTAGGAGAAACATAGCATCTGACTTCAGAAAACCTGGGTCTGAGGTGGATGAAGTGATCAATTACTGAGTGACAGTGAGGGGCCCACAGAAGCAGACCTGACACTGGCAATTCAGAGTCAGATAAACAGCTGGGAAGGGTAGGTAAGGCCTTTCGAAGATACCTGTGGCTACATTTACTAAAGTGTACAGAAACAGGTAGTTTATTCATCAGGTAATGGGCAGTCAGGTGAGACTATACACAGAAGCAGCTGTTCATTTCACAGCCAGGACAATCCTGTTTCTCAGATGGGGAACATCAGAGTGTAGGAACTGAGAATAAGAAGAGAAGGCTTCCATGACAAATTGTCGTGGGTCAGGACTGCAGCCAGAACACACTGTGAGCTCACATTTACAAAAGACACAAGGTACACCACTCTTCCAGCACTTTGCTGCAGTGGAACTGAGTCTTTAACTTTGCATTTCTGTCTCTATAACCAGCCAATCAACAAACACTTATTTAACTCCCACTATGTGTTAGTACCATCCTGGGTGCTGTGCTTAGCAGAGATGAACTAAACATGATCTCCATTTTCTAGGCACTTAGTCTGGATATGGAAGTGGCATGTGACCCAGAAACCCAATGTACAAAGTACTGTGATACAGGCGGCAGACATTCCAGGCTAAGAAAGGCAGATTCAACTCTGCTGGATGGATATGGGGAGAAGGCTGGGGAAGACTTGTGAGAGGAGAAGACATGTGGTCTGGGCCTCCCCAGGAGTTCACTCAATGGGCAGAGGGAGCAGCATATTCCAGGTAGAGGGAAAGGCAAGGAAGACAGCACAGGGAGTGGGGAATGCTAGGGCAGGGGAGGTGGGTCAGGTCCTAGGGGAGCTGCTAAGGGAACATGCTACAAACACATTTGCCTTTCAGCAAAATCTTCCTACAGGTACTGTGGAGGATGCACAGGAGAGGGCAAGCAGGAGGCAGGGCAATCAGTTAACAGCTACTGTCAGATTCTGGAAAAGAATGATTAAAACAAACAAACTCTGCAGATGAAAGCTTTGAATATGGATGTGACAGATTTCTTAAAGAAGAATCACAGGACATGACAATGAATTAGACTTGGGAAGTGGGGTGGGGAAGAAGAATCTGGACAAGTGCCAGACTTCCAGGTTACTGTGCACCACACCTGTCCACTTGCCCAGTGTTTTAAAGGGCAAGTCTATTTATTGAAGGATCAGTCCTCCTTCTAAAGAACCACCCATCCTGTCAAACATGGTGTCTGCCTAGTGTCCTGGATTATAATGCCATCATGACTATGCCTAAATAACCACCCCTTCATTCCCTGACAATTATTTCTGTGTGTCTCCCCTGCTAGGAAAGGAAAACCTTGCTTAGAGGGACTGTCTCCCAGTGCCCATGCTCAAAAGGACTCGGTGTTCTCAGTGCCATTATGTTTTTAGGCTTAAGGACATTTCTTTAGTATTCATGGAGTTGAGCATTACTTCAGTTACTTATATTGTTATGTCCTTCTGAGCGTTTTCCTATCTGCCTAGAAGGGACCATTCTATAGGTTGCGCAGCAGGGACAAAAAGCTGACCACTACTCAGGCTAGAAAGAGCTCCATCCAAGAAAGGTCTCTGGTTAATAGGGACACAGCAACCTGGAAGGTGAGTTTCAGAAGAGGTATGTGCAGCACAAGCTCCTTAGGCTCTCCCAGCTTTTGTTTCTCATCTCTACAAAGAAACAGTGGTGAAGGTCCCTTCTCTCTCTAACCCTCTGTGTCTCTAAATGTAGACAAAGAGGGAGGGAAGGCACCTGACAAAACCCCATTTCCCCCAGGAGAAGCCCCATTATGACTGCTTGCTTCTAGCTGCCCCTGCTGGCTCTTGTGCTGACCCAGGTGGCTGGGGACTCCAGGCTCACTGTGATCCATACCCGGGGTTAGGAAGCAGGTGGGGTGGGTGTGGTGATGGGGAGGTGGAATGGGCCGATACTGTGGGGCTTAGAGAAAAAGCATCTTAGGTTCAATACCTTTGGGAAATGAGATAATCCCCAAACCAAAGAACCGACTCTAAGCTGGGTACTCCTTGGAGCCTTCAGAACAGATGCTAGTCCGCCCCACGGTCTGTCATTTTATTAGTCTTTGTGACTTCCAGCTTCATACACAGTACAGATGATAAAGACTTACTATACTGTGTCTGGAAGAGTTTCTAAGGCAAGAGGCTTGGTTTTGACAATGGGTCTTATTTCCTGAAATAACCCCTGCTCAGATTATTTTACCATAACGTAAACCTTTAAAATCCTCAATTGACTTTTTTAAAAGAAGAATTTAGGCTCCCTTAGTTGTGTGGGATTCTTAAAAGGGAATTATAAATTTGGATTCTAAAATTATCTGTCGGGGAAAGAAGCCCACAAACTCACATAAGCAATCAAGTCAGAGAAGTATATTATAGGAAAGAAAGCAGAGTTTACCCCAAGGTCAACTTTTATCCCTTTGAGTGAACGGAAAAACTATTAGAATAAACAATTACCTGATAACTCTGAAGAGCAACAATGGAATTCTCTATAATCTCGGTACTTAATAATAGGCCTTCTAATACCACTAAACTTTATTTTTGAAAGTCACGACGAGTTCATAAATCTTTTCTATATCATGGTGCATCTTCTGCCAAAGTGGAGTCTGGGCAATGTTATACATAACTGTCCATTCTAAATGCTTTCCTTGCATCATTAACCACTTGGTATGACACTAGCCAGATAATTAAGACAGGTTTGTTTAATATTTCAAATGAAGGCCTATATACTTACCCATTAGTCAAAAGTCCACTTCAAAACCTGACCGCTAAAAAAATTCCTTCTACAGCCAGTTTACAATTTAATTATTACTACATATCTGTTCATGATCTGTGACTTTTTTAATGAAGGTCAACTGTATAAAATTTATAAAGATTTATGCTCATTTAATTACAGCCTGTATAAAATTCACTCCTACAACTGTTATCTTGATAGAGAAAACCCTGATGAGCAATTACGGTGTGATAGTTTTTCAGCAAAAAAAGAAAATATTTTTAAAAGGAAATTGAAGAAATAATGAGAATTAACTTCAACAGGCATCTGAAAGTGGAAAAAAACAATTCTCTACGTTTGCTTTTTTTTAATATATTGTGGGAAAAATAACCCAAAAACCAAGTGAAAGAAACTATTATTTTTCCTTCTCCTGAGGGTAGCTGCATTGCTCATTCAGTCATTCCATATATGTATATATTGAGCATCAACTATATTCTAGGTACAGTGCTGATTACACAGATGCAGTGATTTGGAAAAACACTGGTCTCTGTCCTCAGAAAAGAGAGAGATGATATTACACAAATATTCACATAATTAAGTACACTTATGATGAGTGATGACTTTGAAAGGTATAGGGAGCCACAGAGCTGGAGGCCCAGGACCCAGCGGCGTCTCAGTGCTGGCATCAGATTGACCCAAGTGTGAGTCCGGGTTTGAGCATTTACTGGCTGGGTGACTAGTGGCAACTTACTTCATGTCTCTAGGCTTCACATCCCCGTCAAAGCACTTCAGGGATAACCACCACACCATAAGGCTGCTGTGAAGATTTCATGATACAACAAACAGTGCCCAATCTGATCCACAGTGGGCATTAGCTCCTTTCCCTTTCTTACATTAACCTTTCCCTGGAGTTGTTCACAAGAATATGATTATCTGAAGACAGATTCAGGTTCCATATCCCAAAGTGCTTTTAACTTTTTCTTTGTTTATTCACTAAAGTTCATTATGTTCTTTAGAGGAAATAATCAATAAATGTTTACAGACACCTCCCATATTACAGGTGCTAGAGTCCTGACTCGATTCCCTACACCATTTCCAAGCTTCAGAATTCTGGTGGCAATAGTGCCTCCTGAGATACTTTTGTGGGCAAATATACATTCCACAAAGGAAAAGCACTGGTCTTCACAACCAAGAATATCAGCAAAAACCTAGAAAACACAAGCTATAAGTAGTGATACTCCTTAGCTCTCAGCCACAACTCAGATCTCAGGAATTGGAGGAAAGCTGAAGAAAGAAGGGAAAGAAAGGAACCCCCCAAAGCAGCATCCCTGTTGCATGAGGCATTGAACTTGGAACTTCACATTTAATGCTTCATTTGTTCCTCTCATTTTTATTTATTAGATAAGAAATCCAATGCTCAGAGAATAGAAGTAAGTAGCCCAAGGTCCCAGAGTGGTGGAGTCCAGTGTCTGGCTGTCTCCGAAACTCATGTTCTTTCCACTACGGCATAGTATACCATATTAATAACCCCATGGTTATTGCTTGTTTCAATTTGCAATGCAGTAATTTAGCCATTTTAAATTAATCCTTGAAAAATCACCAAGAGATTAAAATGCAAATTTCAACATGGCTAGAGCTCAATAGTGACTCCATGTCAAAAATCATATAAATTGGTCCTATAAAAGTTCAGATTCTCCTTAGAGGAAAAGCTTGCCTGCTTCATTTCATATTTGAGCTATGAAAAATTATTTCTTCTCCTTTTTCCTCATAATATCAAAAGTCAACTGCAGGGAGGCAGGATAGGTGGGCATAATAGAAACAAAATGCTTTCATTCCTTACAAACCTGGGGACTACACCTTCCTTAGGAGCAGGCCTTGGGCAAGCAACCTCAGGTCTGTGAGCATGGGTCCCTACGTGTACCATGGGGCTCACGTCTACTGTCACAGAGAGGCTGGGAGGATTTAAATGGAGACATGTACATTAGAAGCCTGGAAGATTGTTTTATCATTCCTGCTTAGAAACAAATAAGGCCAGCCTTTCACTAGTTAGCCAAGGAGGACTTAGTGGACAATGGGCCATACACAGGGAATTGGTTCATCAGTGGCAAAATCAGCTGAGAGGATGCAAACTTTTTATATGGTGGAGGAAAAGAAGGTAGCATACAGTACAGACAGGAATTGGAGGTTGGGCTATGAAAAAAGACAGTTTTGTTTTTCTCTGGACTATTTCTAATCTCAGTAATTATAGTTTTGAAAATTAACAAGTTATCAGAATGTTCTTGGCCCTTAAAATTAAAAAAAAATTAAAAAGAAAAACCTAAACTAGGCAGTAATGTTTACTATAACATTATTTACAACAACAAAACATTAGAAACAATCTAAGTGTTTGTTAGTAGGGGAAGCATAGCTAACATACTGTGGGCATTTTCAGTAAATTATGGTAGATATTTGTCTTTTCTCTCTCCTGATACCATGCACCCCCTGACCAATGAAAAGTCATAGTAAAAGAATTTTAAAAGATATAAACTCCCCCCAAACTGCAGAAAATACAGTAAAGAAAGAAAGATATCGAGTTTTTGGAAGCCAGAAAGCAGATGTTACTAAAGAAATGGTTCTCAACTTGGGTCATTTGCCACCAGGGGACATTTGGCAATGTCGGGAGACATTCTGGTTGTCACAGCTGGGGGTGGGGGCTATGCTCTCATCTCATAGTGGGTAAAGCTCAGAGATGCTGCTAAACACCCCGCAATATACAAGGAGAGTCCCACACTATAAAAAATTATCTGGCCCAAGCTGTTAGGAGTGCCAACTGAGGTTGAAAAACTAAAGGAGACTCACTTGGTGGCCCAGAAAGGCTGAACACTAAGACTGGGGCCAGGTAATAGGGCAGCAAGCATAAATGCCAACCTACACCAAGGAATTCCAAAAAGGTCCAGAACCTCTGAAGCCTATGGGAAGGGTGCCAATAAATATAAGAGTAATTTCATGCCAACATTCTCCTTTCCTGGTTCACTCAGCTGGTCCACTGGTCTTCCAGCACCCCTCTGAAAGAACAAACATTTACTTTCTAGGGAACTAAACCAGAAAGGCTTAGGGGACACCAGGTATAGCTGAAAACGGGCATAAAGAATTAAAGAAAAAATGTGGGAGGTGCTAAATAAAATTATATATACTAAATGTTGATTTACCATGACCAACTGCCCCCACCAGCCTCCAGAGCACTGGTAACTAAGTGTACACTCCCCAGCAAGAGAAAACTGACTAGACTCCCCACCAAAAAGATCCTGATATTGACATTTAAGAACCTCCAACCCCGAGAACCCCAAGTAGCCAGGCCTCTGATCCATTATCTACAATAACGAAACTTCATTAACTTGATTACTTGACATTTATAATTTGTCTGCTCTATAGACAAAAGAATTTCCTGTCTATGACTCTATAATACAATAGTTATGGAGAAATATACCACTCATTCCAGTATTTTGAAAAAGTAATCAAGTATATATCCCAAAGAATTAAAAGCAGGGACTAAAACAGATGTGTGTACACCAACGTTCAGAGTGGCATTATTCATGATAGCCAAAAGGTAGAAACAACCCAAGTGTCCGTTGATGGAGAAGTAAAATATAGTATGTTATATACATACAATGGAATATTATTAAACCTTATAAAAGAAGAAAATTCTCACTCATGCTACAATATGGACAAACCACAAAGGCGTTATACAAGGTAAAATAACCAGACACAAAAGGACAAATATTGCATGATTCTACTTAGATGAGGTGTCTAGAGTAGTCAAATTCATAGAGAAAGAAAAAAATAGTAGTTGCCAGGGCCAGGAATGAGGCGGAGAGTGGAAAGTTGCTGTTTAAAGGGCTGTTTAATGTGTACAGAGTTTCGGCTGGGAAAAATGAAAAGGTGCGGGAGATGGACACCGGCAACGGTTGCATGACCATGTGAATGTGCTTACGCCAGCGAAATATATACACTTAAGGATGGTTAAAATGGTAAATTTTATGTCATGTACATTTTGCCACAATTCAAAAAAGTAATCAACTTCCTAAGTGGTGGTGATTCCATATTTAATTCTACAGAGTACTATTTATAATCTGAGTAAAACATTTTGAAAACATGCCCAAAGGCCAGGCTTGATATGTCATCCGGCTTGTCAGAGTTCAGACATTAACCTCTGCCCCGTCAGACTCAAGTTCATAGCTCCTCAGTCTTTAAGAAGTGGGAGTGGGGATCTTCACCTAATACCACGAATACTTTATTTTTTCTCTTATAAATGCAGTAGAAATATAATTCTACTTGAGTAAATATACCCTAATAAAGAAACCTTATATGAAAACATTTTATTTACAACAGCAAAAGCTAAAAACCATTTAAATGCCCAACAGTGAAGAAATAGCAAAAACTACACAGCAAATGGAATATTATGTAGCCAACAAAAATGATTCTTATGCATGAAATGAAAAATGCTTATTAGCAGGTGATTTTAACTATGTAAAAATACATTCCAAAAAGACTAGGATGAGACATCAACATGTTATTAGATGACTGCCTTTGAGAAATATGAATAATCATCCCTTCTTATCTTTATAGTTTCAATAATTTTCAAATATTCTCTACTTATTTTTGCCTTTATAATGTATAATTTTACAATGGAGAAAAATATATCTCTTTATTTCCTTTTTTATAAAAATAAGTTAAAAAAACAAAAGAATACAAATTTAATTTTTTTTCTCCCAAGTACTCACATTCTCAGGTATGCTGGGAAGTTCTCTGGTATCAGGCACAGTAAAGTAAGAATGCTAGAAAAGAAAAGCAAAAGCTACTTATTTTTCCAAAAATATGCAATAAATACATTATTCAGCAATCAGGTAAATGATCTGAAGATAATTCCTTACTCAGATGAAGAAAGAGAGTTTCATTCATTGGAAATGTCTATGGAATATTTTCTTTGGTTAATGCTGGATGAAAGCCAGATACATTAAATTACCAACTTAGTAGAAAGAGTTCTTTTCTGTGAGAGATGAACTACTTTGGGAGACACAAGTGAACAGTTCAAAGAAGTTAAAGGCTAAATTCCATACAATGTTTGCAGGTTTGTGAACACGTGAAAGCTGCAGGCTTCATAATTTATTGTTCAATGAGGCAAATGGACTCTCGGGACCAAATATCACTAGCTTCACTCATCAAAGGTCTTTACCAACCAAACCATTTCACTTTGGCATCTGAGATTATACCCCTCTATAGGCAGCAGGCAAAATCTGCCCCGAAGGCCCAAGTAATGTTAAGGACAGCGCCAGCTGAAGGACAGCTGCACTGAGACTATTACAGGTGGTTAATGGTGGAGAATTTCTCTCCACTGTGCATGCTTTGCAAATAAGCCTCCTGACTTCTAGTGCAATCTCGAGCTCAGTGGAGTTGAAAATCTGACCTGTTCAAAGAACTTTCAAGGAGGCACTGCCATGTATGTGTCCCTGAGTTAAATGACAACAGGCTGAACTGGTGATGCCTCCTCTGTGCTACTAAAGACTCAGAGGACAATGGCAAGCAGGAATGGAAAGAGCCTGGTGCTGGTCAATTAAAGATGGGATTGTGCAAAGGCCAGGAGAGGTCACATGCAGATTAGGTCGGCTTAGCCATGGCCCGAGTTCAAACCTGGACCTCCAAGTGACATTTCAGGAAGTCCCCCAGCCCCACCATTCTTGGATAATTGCAAAATAGTTGGTCTCTAGAAAAATGAGTTGTACAGTCTTCCTGAAAGACACAGGGGACAAATGCAATGATGACAATGACAACAACAATACTACGAGCTGTTTGTAAAGATCTGTAATATTCAACAGATCTCTAATACCTGTTACGTTGAAAACTTTATGCCAAGTACTTTATAAACATCATTTCTAATTTCCATAACAAATTCTCAGGTAGACATTATCTTCACATTACAAATGGGTAATTAAGGCTTAGAGAAGTGAAGTAACTTGTTTGGGTCACACAGCCTGTAGTTGACAGAACCAGTATTGAAACCAGGCCTGGATAATTAGAGCTACGCTCTTTCCCCTAAAACAGGCTGTTTTACCTGTGCTTTTGATGTGCAAATTATAGCCAAAGCCACTTGAATTAAGATAATAAAATAAAATTTTTTTAAAAAAAGTTATAAAAGGATAACTTTTAAAAACCCTCTGCAATGAGGTATTCCAAAATTTCTGTGCCTGTGCAAAATATTACCCATGAAACATTACAGCTGAGATTATGTAGCATGGAAACTAGTCAACAATTCAATTTAACAATAAAAATTAAAATAGTAAAATAAAATACAATTTAACCTTATATTTTACTTTTACTATTTTAATTCTTACTGTCAAATTGAGTACACCAACTTCTATTCAAAATGGCTAGAAGGGAGTCCCAGGAAATGTTCAGTAATGGACATCCACACAGGATGGAGTCCACAAACTAATGGTTGGCACCGTGAAGGGAAAGAACAGGGACCAGAGAGCTGGCCACTTAACAGGTATGTGATTTGAAGCAACTTCAATTAATAGCTCAGAATCTCAGTTTTTGAATAATATCTACTTCAGAACTGTTATGAAGAATGAATGTTAATATGTGAGTGCCTAGCATTCCATAAGTGGTATTTTAATAGAAAATTATTATTGCTCTCAACCGCTATTTTACATTTTATATTTTTCTCAGTCACCTGTATCATACACAGAAATATTCTCTGTGACTAAAACCAAAAAAAGTCCAGGATTGCCATGTTATCATTTCAGGCTGTCCAAGCTAGGTGAGATTAGTGTTTCAAAATCAGAAATGCTACATGGAGAACAAATTCCTTGTGAACAGGAAAGAAAAAAAAATCCGCCTTTACAGATGTAATGGATTGTAACTAGTGAGCCGGTGCAATTCCAGACCCAAGTAGTCACCAAGCTGTCCTTTGAGATTCTGTCTTGCTCCATCGCCCATGAAATGCTGGGACCAGAGGAGGTCAGAAACATTCACAGAAACCACTGGCATGAAACAGCTGCGCCCTCCCAACAGTTTCTCCTGCCCCTGCAATGGTTTGTCCTTGAGGCCTGGCAGCCACTCAGAGGAAGGAGTGGCCCTTCTTCCCCAGCAGCTGGTGACCCAGCCAGGCTACTCCACAGATAGCTGTCGGATGTCATTACAGACTGAAGTGGTGAGATCAAGCTGCTTAGGAAAAGGAACAGAGGCAAAGGCAAGGTTGCTTAGCTAGACGGTGATGACTGGGGCAGGCTTAAAGCTCATTTCTTCATCTTCCGGCCAGTCTTCCTTATGTGAATTTCTGTAACCAGGTTCCTTCCTTCCCATATCCTTTTAAAATGAGCAAAAACCTCTACAAATTCCTTTTCTCCTTCCTGCTTTCCTCCCTTTCTTTCAACACTCATAGCCCAGTGGAAAGAACATAAGCTTGGAATTTAGCCCTGGTAGAAAAACCGCAACCTTCTCACAGTTAACTACAAAACTTAGATGGACAAGTACAATGCCTGTTCCTCTCCAAGCCTCATCTATGAAATGAAAATGCTAACATCTATTTGTAGTTGTTTTGAACATTAGAGAGGCGTACTTGGCATAAGTTAGGAACTTAGTAAATAGTAGATCTATTATTAGTTATTGCTAGTTAACAATGTTTTCAATTTGATCATCACAGAAAAAAGCCCTATATGTTCATTTTCTCTAAGAGGGAAAAGTATCAAGATAGTAACCACTGAATAATGTGTGTGGATCTAATGAAGCTGAAAGGTACAACTTTTTAAATGTTCAGACCCACAACATAGGGAACATAGCCCCTGTATAATCAACAGCTGGCCAAAGGATGTCCCTTTGAGAATACTGATGAAGGTGGTGACAAGGTTTGACCCAGGGAATTACAGGATTCCAGTAACTGAAATGTGGAAGCACATGTATCACTCAGATTATGGGTAAAACTACAACTAGGACTGAAATCTCACAATTTGTAGTTCAGAGGATTTTCCACCCTAGCACACTACAGAAGGTATAACAAGTATATAAAAGAGTTCAAAGAAAGTTACTATTGTAGGCTGGCCAGGAACTACACTAGGCACTCTCCATCCCTGTCTTTGAAAGACCTAAAGTCCAGTGGGGGGAGACAGGAAAATAGATCATTCCAATGTAATGTGATTAAGTACTGCTAAGTGTACAAGATGCTTGGGACACAGAAGAAAACTTTAGCTAGCCTTAGAGAGTGTCAGGAGAGGATTTCTCAGAATTAAATCTGACTTGAGTTCCGAAGGATGAGCATGGAGTACCCTGGTAAACAGGGGAGAGGTGCTGTTGGCGTCTCAGGGGGCAGCAAGACGGGCTTCAGCAAAAAGGCATGCACAGGAATGTAGGGGGGAGGGCGGGGGCAAGGTGTGAGGCAGGGAGCCCTGGGGGGTCAGTAGTGATGGGATGACAGCCAGGAAGAGAGGGGCCTAGGGACATTTGAGACCCATTAAGTATGGAATCCCAGAAAAGAGAAGAAATGCAACTGCCTGGTACTGCTTGAGCCTAGAGGTCTCACAGAGTACTCAGGGGTAGAAGTGGGAAGGTGCAGACGACAAAAAACAATCCTGTTCTGCTAGCTTCTTACTGTTAACAGTGCAATTGTTTTCCAGTGATCACTAATATTCTGCCCCCACTTACCACGCTGAGATGAACAGACACTCCTGGGTCAGGGATGGGAAGTCTGTGCAGAGTTTCGAGAAGCTCATTCCACTGACTCTCCTGAAAGAAAGAAAAGGCCTCAGTAACAAAACCAAGGCTGAGCTCTTAGAGACCTGCAGGGAGGTCTGGGCACATAGTAAGCTGGGGGCCCTCATGTGACTGAGGGGCTGGGAGGTGCTGGCCCCAGAAGAGAAACAGGTTGATATTTAAGTAGGGTTGGACAGAAGACACTCCTCAGGGCTCAATATAAGAGCCAAACAGATTTTTCCACACCAAGTTCAACATTTTCTATTCAGCGAGACACCTACCATGACAACCTTTTATGGATCATATACCGTAAGCTCTGAGCAAATTTATTCTCTTAACTCCATAGCAACAACTTTTAAATGCAAACAATCCCAGCCTAAAGGGCAGGGGTGGTGGGGAGAAATAACAATGACACTATAGATCTTGTCTTCGTCATCACTGCCCTCAATTAATTTTATTGAGCGCTCACTGGATACACATGGCGGCCTCCAATTATGGATGGTTAAAAATGGATGACGTACAACAGCATGCAATACAGGATGGTGGCTGTACATTTTAATTAGTGAAATGAATTACAAAGTAGAACAAATTATTCGACTGAAAACAGATTCACCTTTAAAATGCTCAAAAGAACACTGCTTACAGAATTATCCAAAAGCCACTTCTCCCATCATGTGAAATTGTCTCTGTTACTATAATAGTAATAAGCTCACATTTCTATCCTTTTTTAAAAATATCTATATAATCCTCACAACTACCCCACTTTATAGACAGAAAACTGAGGCTCTGAAGGATGAAAGCAACTTGGCTCAAATCAGCTGGTAAGTAAGTTGCTCAGCCAACAGCAGAACCCTCTCCACTGCTCTACAGCTGATTTTGGTAGTGAATTTAAAGGAAATGAAAAAAGAGGATGAGCTCAGATTAAAAGCCTGTTTCAATCTGAACTGATAAAATGCTAAAGTTTCTCACAGAGGAGAGAGATATATATGTGCATGTACCAACATGTTTAATTTTGCCTTGAAACAATTTCAAATTTAAAGAATAATTGTAGGACAGCATAAATATCTTAAAAATTTTCTGAACTATTGAGAGTGAGTAGCTAACATTCTGCCCCATCATCCAGAAATACAAAGGATATTCCCCTACATAACTGCCACTAATCATCAAAATTGGGAAATTAGCACTGACATGACATTACCATCTAACCCTCAGAGCCCATGGAGTTCTGTCGGCTGTGCCAATCATAGCAAAACAACCCAGTTCAGAATCACAAACTGACTTTAGTTACGACTCTCTAGTTAAGGACTATATAAAGTCAGCATGGAACAGTTCCTATTTTTCCTAGATTTGTATGAACTTGACAATGAGACCAATCATTTCAGAGAGTAACCCTCAACTGTTTGCTTTCTATTGATTCAGATTTCAATTCACCCCATTACTGATGATGTTCACTTTGATCATTTGATTAATTTACCTGATGTCTCTCCTGTGAGGTTACTCAGTTTCCCTTTGTGTTTAAGCATTTTGTGCAGCAATACTTTATGTAAATATCCCATTCCTCGTACAACTTGTAATTTATCTGTTTGCTTATTTATATTGGTACAGACACATGGTTTCCCGTTTTATTCAATGGGTTGTAACCTTTGCTGTCTTACTTGTTTTGATGCTTCAATTTTCCCTGGTGTAAGCAGTGGGAATCCCTTGCCCCCGAGCTCCTATCTGGGTCTTTCTTACATGTCCCCGTCATATTTCAAGCACCTCCTTACTTTTGGCACTAGCAGATGTTCCAGGCTCATCTTACACTTTCTCTGCCCCACCCCTGGAATTAGACATTTCTTCAGGGAGTCCTGGCTCCTTTTGGTGGAAAATGTTATGCAGAAACCAAGATACCTATGGGTGTTCCTTGCTACGGGTATAGCTGACCCCAGACTCATCCAGTAGATAGAGCCACAGAATATATTGCACAGAAAGAGCGACCCACAACACACCCATCTCCATTTATTTCCACACCTGTCTTGTATATTGAAAGCCATGTCGTAAGACATATGGCAAAATATGCAACTCACTAAAAAAATCAAAGAAATACGAGTAAAATAATAAGATTTGTTCACATGTCAAATAAACAATGAATTCAACAAACAATACTGGCAAGAGTATGGTGACTCAGTCACTCTCATACATGGCTCGTAAGGGTTGTCTTTTAAGAAAACAGTATGATTTTTTCACAAAGCAGTTTAATGAACGTTCTAAAAATGATTATGCCCACTGACCTTATAAAAGCCCATCTGAGAGTCTAGTCTTAAGGAAACAATCCAAAATGAAGAAAATGCTTTATGCCCAAAGATACTAATGGCTGTAATTAGAAAAAGGAAAAAAATCCCAAATAATAAAAACTCCCAACAATAGGGAAATGTTTCAGTAAATTGAGGTTCATGACACAATGCTATGCAGCCATGAAAAATGTTCACAACGGTCTTCCCAGCATGGGGATACGCTTCAGCATTATGGTACCTGGTAAAAATGTGGGCTACGAAAGTCTAGATACAGCTCCAGCTGACCCCTGACATCCACGGAAGATACTGTAGCATACCCCTTCTTCCAAAGCACAGTGAGGTATAGCTGAGCTTTTTAACTAATTTTCAGACCCTTAAAAAAATACTGTAAAAGCACAACAAAGCCTTGTTGAAATGGGAACTCAGGACAACTGGTTAGGTCACTTGCAAGTTAAGTGTTTTACTCACAAATCCCAGCTTTGCAGCATGACATGAGCAATTCAAGTTTGTGCCTCAGCAAAATTACGATTTAATACATGTCGTGAACTTTCAGGGTTGCTTGGGACTATTAGATATTATGACTGCTAACTGTGTGAATGCTAAGGATCTGTTTATTATATATTTAATTGAAAAAGTAAAGAAAAAAATCCCAGGATGTTAGCAACGCTTACGGGGGTGGAGGAGCAGAGAACATATAGGAGTGATTTTCTCTTCTTTCCTACTATTTTCTGAATTTCTAAAACTTTCTATAGTGAGCATGCATTACACTTTTGGTAAACATTTTGGTGAAATATAGGGCACGTATTACTTTTATAATCATAAAAGATAAATTAAAGTTTACTCATTAAAAAGAATAGAAGACGAATACCTGTCCTTTTGTCGTGTAATCTGCCAAGATGTTAAGTAGTTTATAAAATACTTCGAACCACGGGAGATAGCTGGGGAAGAGAAACACAAATATTAGTATGCAGGTCAAAAACTTTAACCAGAAGCGAATTCAAGACTGGTACGTTTCAGTTTTTCTCTACATCCTACAGAGTCTTCCTGTCATAGTCTGTGCTGGAAACACAGACTGGTGAAATGCTAATTATTTCTGGGATTTAAAAAAATTGCCTGTAAAAGGCAGAGGACTGAATATTCATTATAAATTATTCCCATGCCTCAGAGCTAGACCAGGTTCATAGAGAAGACATTCAAAGCAGACTCTGCAATCAGGAACTATCTCTGAGTAGCCCCCAGGCCTCTCCTACCACATCCACCCTTTCCAGGAAGCTTCTATTCAAGTTTCTCATGATTAGACACACACAGCCACACACACACAGCCACACACAGCACTTCCACTGCTGGCAGCTGCAAGGTGTCCCAAAGGCCCCATTCATACTGTTACATCAAACATTCCACCTATAACACACCCCTCCATACTCATTATGGGACAAGCACTAACTCTCCATCCCTGCTGCCCGCCCTCCACTGGGCCCTGACTATCATCCCCTGTAACTCTGCCAACAGCATGGACCTCAGTCCATGGTCCATCCTCTGTGTTGCTCTTAGAATGGTCTTTCTAAAATGCAAATCTAAGTGGCACATTGGATTAAATTCCTGCAATGCGTTCCATTGCTGCAAGAAGCCCATTGCAAGCAGGACTGCTTAGGATGGTGTTCGAGGCTCTCCACTGTCAGGCCTTTGACAACCTCTCTGACTAACTTCCCTCTTCTTCCCCACAGATGTCTTCCTCTCATTGCAGCCTCACTCTGAGCATGCACAGGCAGAGTCAAGCCTGCCTGAACTTGTCTACACTGGGCCCTATCCTCCCTCTGAACTTTATGGTCTGGTCTAGCTGACTTCTACTCATCCTCCTAATAGTACCCAAGCCCCTCCCCTCCTCTCATGCTCTGATTCCCTCTGTTCCATATGGCCCTGGGCATGTGCATGCTCTTGTTGTAACATTCCACACGCCATGTGGCACTCAGTGGTGTGTCTGTCCTCCCAACAGACTGTGCAAACAGAGAGGAAGGATCACATCTTTCTTCACCTTGTCTTCCCAGGGCCAAGCATGAAGCCCAGCACAGCATCAGTGCTCAGTGTGGACTCAACAAACAAAACTGAACAAAGACTGACAGCAAAGGCACATTAGCGTCACAAAATTGTTGGTGAAATATACCCCCACTCCCAAGAAGTTTTGTCACTTAATTTAAATGGCTTTATTTTCCATAAGAAACATTCCAAAGTGACATCCAATAGTCATGGGAGAAGTGTTGTACCAAGCACTGGCCATCCTGCTCACATCCACCCTGCTGAGCTGACAGCGTCATTGCTGATAGAGCTGGTCTCGGAGGGAGCACCGACGCTCGACTCCATCCTGACAGGCAGAGGGAAATCAGCGCCCTGCACGGATTACCAGCTGTATCACCGAGGGTAATAGATGAAGTGAGAGGCAATAGAGAGGACAGATAAAGTGCACAGTTCTCTATCACTAATGTCTGTCTGAAGCCAGCACATGCTACTGTAAAATTTAAGTAGCTTATCAGAACATACTGATAAGCAACTTAACTTTTCACTTCTATGACAGTATTATCACTTATGTTAATATGTTTCAATCAGCTCTGGCAGCTGCATATTGACTATTACAGAGCAAATGATTGCTGCTACTTTACACAGCATTCACTTTGGCAGAGCAATGGAAACATTCAAGAGGGATTAGGGAGAAGATAAATTTCTCCCTTCCTATTCTGTTAAATAAACCTCAGCTGAGTTAAAAGCCATTCTAGTAGGAACAATAAATCCCCCTGGAAGAAAACTATTGCCCAGAAGAGAGGACTCTTAGTAAACAAATTCAACCAAGTGTTACAAACATTTTTTTTTCCTGGGAAAAAAAAAAAAAAAAAAAAAAAAACCACTAGTTAAATCTAGGAACTGAAAATCAGGAGTGGGGAGGTGGATAATAAAAAGCAAGAAGAGAAAGTATTTCATTGCAAAGAAACTGTGGCCTCAAGTAAGTAAGAGAAAAGCTGAACTCCTTTTAGGAATATATGATGAGGTGACTTGGGGCAGGCTGGATTCTCTGATCATTTAGGACTCCGTATGTATGGAAGCACTTCTGTCTGCTGACCAACATAACTAGGGCTGGGCCTCAAGCTCCCTGTCTGCCCCCCAGCGAGGATGATGGAGACGTGGTAAAGCCGCCCAGCCCACAGCAGACAGTGCTCAGGTTCTCACACTCAGCCTCAGCCTCACCAAATCGATTCTTTTTGGCTACGCTAAAGCAGAGCCCTCAGCCATGGGAGGTTTCACAGTTACCCTGGAAATCAGCCATTTCTTTCTCCCTTTGGCCTGACCGGACACAACTGTTCTCCACATGTTGTCCCCTGTGCACTGACAGATGAATATCTAGTGATGGCAGTGTTAAGGTCTTGAAACCAAAACCCAGCTGTCTTCTTCTTCAAAGGATCCCTCTTTTCCCCTGTTGGGAGGCCAGGGTTCACAGCTGAACTTTATCCAGCACCATTTCCTGTACCGCTTCATTAGTGCTGGCACAACAGCTCCGCGCTGCCTGCGAGCTTGCAGGTGAGGACATGGAGACCCTCCACTCCATCTTGTGCCTGTCTGTCATCGTGGAGTAAACACTACTTCCCAATCCCGAGACAGGAAACAAACACTCCATCACGCTGGTCCTCCCTCCATACCCACAGGGGCTCCGAACATCTCCAGGCCTGCTCCACTTGCTACCCTGAAGCAACTGCTCGAGTCCTCAACCACAGGGCATCCCTGTGTGGTGGGCTCAGACCAAGGCTGGGGCCCAAAAGACAAGTACAAAGGGTCCCTGTACTCAAGTAGGCCATGCCCTTGGGGGGGAAAGAGGCACATATACAATAAAGTGCAATCGTTTGGGTCCAGAGGAGGAGCTGGGACTCTTTCCCAACTATTTTATTTAGTTTGGGCTTTTGATCAATTATAAAACTATAATGGAGCATTATCATGACCCAACCAGCAGAGCCTTGAGAAGGAAAAGCTTGTTTCCTGGCACTGGCCAGGATCCAAGCTTCTCTCACCCAACTGTGTCCCAGGTAACTTGCCCCTCACTTGCAGGCCTGACAGTGGAATGCAGAGGCTTCGGCCTGTGTGAGGCAATAAAAAGTCTTAAACCCAAGAAGAGCCTGGGTAGCACCTGCAGTATTGCCACGCACACAGCTTCGCCGAAACAGCCACCACAGGCGCTGCCATATAAGATGTGCAGGAACATATTCCAGGGATAGTGCATATAGTTGAGTGGTCTGCAGTCAAAACCACCTGTAAGTAAAGCACTTAAATTGCCTCCAACATACAGCAGAAATGGTTTGTGTAGACACAAAGTAGTTGGCCTGAGTATGCTCAAATATGTCAGCTTGGTGAGCTGCTTACTCTTGAGCTGACTCAAGAACTGAGTCCAACTGAGGACAGACAAGTCACTTTCCTAATCTTGCTCCACTGAATGGATTGTCAGGGTCATCGTCCCACTGTCGTGCATACACAGATGTATGACTGACCTTGTGTGATGGCACTCCACTTCTTTGTCATGAGCATCACAACAGGAAACCATTACAAATTGTAAAAAGCTCTCCGACTTCTCTTTGCTAATATTTCAGTTCAGAGCAAAGCAGGTGTGTGTGTGTGATGAGGGGGCTATGGTGGCGGAGATAGGTGGCAGGGGCTATTCAAGTTGAGGGAGGTGGCCACCTGGGAAAACCAGTGGCTGGGAGCAGGGTGTTAGAGCTCAAGCACAGACAAGGACATCCTCTTGGAGGGGCAGCCTGGCATGGGGCGCTGGAGCCCAGGTGGGACGAGGAAGGGTCCCTGGCAAGAGAAAGTTTGCCACACTGAAACTACACACTACAATTTGAGGGTTACTGAATATTATTTTGACAACACTTTCCAAATGGGGCATTTATATTGAACTTGCAACTTTTCAAGAAGTTTCTATTATTGTTTCAAAATTAAAATAAAATGGGGATTGTAAAGAGTCTCTCCTTCCATAATACCATAAAAGAGACCAACTAGCATATACAGAATGACATGAGTTGGAAAAATAAAAATTTTGAAATCATGACTTTTGGGAGGGGCATGCAATGAAGAGGACAGTCAGTGGCAATTGTGGCAGTCAGTACTCATTCACACAGAGAAGACTGTGTTCAAAGAGAGTGTTCTCAGTGTATGGGAGAAAGACTGGAAGGGGTGGAGATGAAGAGCATTTAGAGGCAGAAAAAACTCATAAGCAATGGCTCATAGGCGTGAACCTCCCTGCCTGCTCCTGGAACAGCCAGAGAGCAGGGTGTGCAGGCAGTAGGGCAGGCACTGGAGGGTGTGGAGGAGGGTGAGGGGGCAGAAGGACCGGACTCTGGAGGGCCACTCACAGGTCAAACCAATGGGCCTCCCCTTTATTCTGCAATCACTGAGGAACTGAAGGGACAGTTAAAAAGGAATAACATTCTGAGCATGAGATTTAGAACCAGGTAGAAAGTGACTATCTCCCCCTCATCTTAAACCTCAGCATCGCCCATTGGAATAGGGCCTTTCATTTTTCCTGGCGACTTTCCACTGTCTGAGATCTTTTCTCAGACTCCACTTGGGTACTCAAGGCGGGGTACCCCTTCTTTTCAGACTTTCTGTCAGCAGATTTTGGCAAGATTCACTGGATGGCAAAGCATCCCTTGGTAATAAAGGCTATTTTCACAGTAAGTTTTTAAGGTTTCATACTAAAACCCCAAAACTTCCTAAACTGTAAACAGCAGAGCAGCATGGCACATGCTGGGGAGAACACAGACTTGAGTCAAATAACCCTGGATGAATCTCAGGTCTGATACCTACTAGCTGTGACACCCTGGGAAAGCAACCTCTCCAAGACTCAGTTTCCTCTTCTATGAAAAGACATACACCTCCTGACTAATGTAACTGATATATATGCACACTCAATATAGCACCTGCTATACTCTTCTGCCCCTCTCTGCCTACTGACCCTCTTGCCAACCTCAGCACTGGGAAGCTCTCTCTGATTCCTGGGGCCTGTGTCAGAGGCTCCTTCAGCACTCTACAGGGACTCCTCGTGCCCTGCCATCTTCAGAGCAGACGGGAAAGCACAAGCTGTTGTAAGAAGAAAATACTCACCAATGATGTGACGGCTTAAACCAGCGATTTTCAACCGGTGTGCAGGAAGAATTTTTAAAACATGCAAAACCTGACTATTTAGTCGGGGGCACTGAACTCTTTTCCCTTAGATGTCAAGTTAAAAAATTACAACAGCAAACATAACAGCCATCCAGTGTGAATGAATCAAAATTATACCTTTTTTGATCAGATCAGCGAAAAATATATTTTTTGGTGTGCTGCAGGACTTCAGTGATCAGTTTATAGGTGCCATGAGATAAAAAGGGTTGAAAATCACTGGCTTAAACCAGTAAGCCCCCACTCAAACCCTCTGGTTTGACCTAGCATCAACCCCTGCTCCTCTGTTAGGGTCTCAGTTGGCCAAACATCTACAATAAAATGTAAAGTGACCACAAAGTAAAACTATGAACCCTTTGCAAAGAATGCAGGATTTCATGAAGCCCTTGTTAAGAGATGTTGGACACCTACTCAGAGTTGAGGCAAAGTAACCAACAAATAAAGAACTAGTAGCAGTCGACCAGGTAACGAGGGACAAAGAGAAAAATCAAGAAAAACAAGGATGGTGACACAATAGTCACATCAAAAGAAAATGAATTCAATAACAAAATATTAAAAGAGGACTTGGGGAAATCCTCAAATACTTTAGAAAAAATAACTCATTTTATGATTATGCTATGAAAGTCAAACATGAAATGTTATGATGTCAGAAAAATTATAACCCCTCCCCTAAAAAATCTGCTTGACTCATCATTTATTCTAAGAATAATGCATAGTTGGAATAAAATTTATTTTCAAAATTTAGTTTCACCTTTTTTCCCAAGATAAAACCCTAAATAAACTCCCCTCCCCCATTTTCACTATAAAATTTTGGTCTTCACTTAAACAGGGGCATTTAATCCCAGAACAGGAGGTCCTCCTGGGCTTCCTCCCTGGCATTAAGATTCACCATAGTTTATAATACATGCTTGTTTGTCTTCTCCATTAGTGTCCCCTCCCTGAGAGCAAGGATCATGGCTGCATATTGACTGTTTGGTCTCAAATGTGTGCCTGGCACATGTCAGACATTCAGTAAACCAGAACTTCCCTTGACAGATGTAGGTCATCTCTGGAGTTTCTACTAAGGCCATTCCCACCAGAGCTATAGAGTTAAGAGTCAACCAACTCTTGTTGGGAGGCAGGGCTCCAAATTTAGGAGGCAGCGTTTTGATTAAGAAAATAATGCAGAACTAAAAAGCATCCCTGCCAATGGATTGCTAGAGTCTGTGACAAATAATTAGACTAGAATGAGAAAATAATCAAAGTAGATTAAGACATACCCACAAATGAAAGACCTCTTGCCACATGCCCACCCCACCAAACAAGTAAAGCCCACCATCTGCATTTTTTGTTCCTGTTCTAAGTGCTGTGGGAATGTCACAAAACCAGGCGCATCTTACAAGCACCAAGGTGTACACATTTCTCCACATCTTCCTGAGCTAACCGCATTAAGCATCGATGAACATTTCTGTGGAATTAAATATTGGGTGGTGTCTGCAGTCCAAACACTACACATTTCCAGAACATTTGTTTTTCAAATGTTGTAGTCAATCATCTAACCACAAGTCCCCTGCATTGATTAAGACCCATCCAGAATATGCCTGGCACTCGCAAGGTGCATGGACTCAGCATTTGGGGAGCTCGGTTTACTGAAGGAAGCAGACACACTGGCTGATAATGCTAGCAGCACTGGGTCAGTGCTATAACAGAGGTTCATAGAGAGAACAGAGGGGAGGTTCTGGAAAGGTTTCTCACAGGAAGTGACACTTTGCTGATAAATTCTACAGAGGCTGCAAAGGCAAGAGACATACCTGGGTTTGAGTACCAGCTCAATCACTTACTAGCTGTGGCTCACGCCATGCTTCTCCTCTCCCATGTGTGAAATGGGTACAGTATCTACCCTCGCATGGCTGTTATGAGGGTGAAACATGTACACGTACCTGCCACTGTGCATGGAGCAGAGTAAGTGCTGTTTTCCCCCAATAAAACTGTACTCTTATTGCTAATAAGATCAGAAGTCAGAGGAGCATAAATAAGGGAAAAAAACAACCGTCTTTGGGAGGTGAGAGCCAGCCTCATGCGATCTGAGCATTCTGCTTTGCTCACAGCTCCTTATCTCAAAGTGTAAATTTATTATGGTATCCAGTTAGGTTCAAGAATCTCTGATTTATGTCCATAATTAACATCCCATTGTGATAACTACTATATCTAGGCAGGAAAATATATTGTATGTACCAAATGAGTAGAAATATTAATTTGCACTAGGAAAAACCACAAAAAGCTCCCATAAAACATCTGTGCTTACATAAATCTACCCAAACATACAGTTGGATTTGATTTTGGAAACAAGGTTCTTTCCTCTCTTGCTGTGTATTCAATAATTGTTGCTTTTAGAGAGAGGATTTGTCGTCGTCTTTTCAATGACAGCATTACCATGATTGAGGGAGATTGCTCAGGAGGAAAGCGCAGAGGCACTTTTCTGTTATCACTGGTGAAGTGTTGTAACAGAAAATCTTTGGAGTAATGACACCTGCGCTGACAATTCAGTATATTTCTCAGATATCTTCCACTGCGCCCAGAGAGGGCGGGCACACAGGCCTTTCCTCATTTTCCTGGAGAGGTCATGATGCTGCCCACTCCTGTGCTCACACATCCGCGAACGTTTTCTTTCTTGTTTTGTTTTGGGTTGGGTTTCTTTGTTTGTTTGTTTGTTTGTTTGTTTGTTTTTGCCATTCAGAACATCTTATTTTATTATTTAAATTACTACTGTAATATAATGTAATGGATTAGTGAGGTTCTAACCAAGGCCCACCTTATGGAAGCTCTTACAGACTAAAAGAGAAATACACTGTCACTAAGGGAAAAAAAACCCCACACACAACAAAAGGAAGAAATGGCTACACAAGAAGTCTTGCCCTGCTTTCAGTAGTAAACAACCAAATTAATTATCCCACTGAGACACCATTTGATATCATTCTCATTTTAGAGGGAGGCAGTGGAAGGTGAGCAGGGGTAAGGGGAAAACATTTATCAAGTGGTAGGTGCTTTGTGGTGAGGTGCAAAAAAAGAAAGGAAGGAGAGACACACACACAGAGAAAGTACCTGGTTAAGTAAAAGTCATATTTTAGAAGGCAAAGAGTCTGGTAGCACCTACCCTCAAGCTGTCTTTACGACAACTCTATGAGATGAATTATCATCCCATTTACAGGTGAGAAAGCTGAGCCTCAGAGAAGTAAAGTGAGGAGCCTAGGACAACACAGCTGCTAAAAGCAGAGCTAGACCTAAAACTCATCGCTTCACATGACTCAGTATTAGTTGTGTAACATGATCAAAGATAATGACTGGTCCTGAGATTAGGATGTGAAACCCTTACCTTGCAGTTCTCACTGCCTGACAAAATGAAAGCTTGCCTCCAAAAGCCCCGGCTCTAAGTTCTGAGCGATCCAACTTTGGCTGCCTCCCAACAATTCACTGTGTTGTCTTATTTTGCCAACTCCAGGGACACTAGTCATGTGTCAGCTCTTTATTGCCTTAGGAATTAGTGTATATGTCATATTCACAAACACAAATATAAATAGCTTGATTTAAAACATTTTAATCGAACACGGCAGAAGAGATTTCAAGTTTGCAGTGCTTCATGTCAAGACCCAATGCCTCTGCTACCTCAGATGTGTACTTTTAAGATTTTATCTAGAAAACCCATGGCCTGTGTCATAGATTCTTAACAGACTGTGTTGCCTTTTTTAATTTAAAGTATAAAGCTTTAAATGTATGCTTATGGTGACAATTAAGGAAATGCTAGATTAGACAGGGCATCAGTTTTCCACGAATAGCACTCATTTAAGTTCATTTCCACCCCAGATCTCTGCCTGAATGTTGTATCATTCAATCGCAAATCTCTCTATAAAAGTGTCTGGCTGTCTCTTAAACCCATTTACGCTCTATGCTTCAATGCCTTTCCTTGGCAACTTTTTCCATATGCTTAACTTCTTTCAAGGAAGCAGTTCTGTCTCAATTCACAGAACAGCACACCAATCAATGTAGGCAGGCAGGTAAAGAAAGGACGGAGGAGAGACAGGCACACAGAGAAAGTAGGATATGAATGTAGCTGGTCCAATAAAAGTAATGTTTTAGGAGGAAAAGAGTTTTAGGCCTAAAGAAAACTAACCTAACACCTACCCCCAGGCAATCAGAGAGCCCTGAACTTGAATTTATAACCCAAACACTCTGTACCATATGCAACTTGAGACACACAACTGGTAGCACTACTGGGGATTTATGACTTATGACTTGTTCATATTTAATTTGTAACCAAACACTTCCCCTTCCTCTTAGCTACCTTAGAACTCTTGATTAACTCTTGTTTTCACAGGTCAGAGGTTAAATAAAGGAAGGGAAGCATTCTGGGGTGAGACTGCCCAGAGCACCACATCCAAGAGTGACCTGTGCAAGGAACATTAAAATAAGTGATAAGACTAGAGATTGTTTGAGACAGCTGATGTGCAAAGACTCCTCTGGGTATGAAGCAGGACCTTACAACTAGAGAGCCAGCAACAAAGGCAGGCAGGAAACTGCTCTCAAGTTACCTTTTGTGACAGAGCAACACTCGCTCACCAAGAGGTTTCTCCAGAGATGTTTTTGGAAATGAAACCGGATTTTGAGGGAAGGTGAAGTAGGAATTTTTGCAAGCCAAGCAGCCCTTCTCCTTGCTTCATTCTACCACAGGCATCTGTCTGCCCACCAGACTCTCCAAAAGCCCCAGGACTATCTCATTTTTTGGCAGACCTGGGCCAGACTGAAGGAAGCAAATTTCTTTGTACAAAATTAATCACAGAGGCACAGCCAACCTGCTGAATGGGGAATATGTAACGTGTCCAACTGCAGGATCCCCCTAGTTCCAAGTACCTTTACTGCTGGGCGACTCCTAAGGCACCAAGCTGATAAAAACAATAATAGCCGAGACTACCATTTATTCTGGAACTGCTAAGTACCAGAAGCCTTATATGCATTTGCTTATTTACTCCTCCACAGTAATTTTATTAAGTGCGTGCCATTATGTCCCCAAGTAACAAATGAAACTGAAGCACAGAAAGGGTAAGTAACATGCCCAAGAGTCACACAGCCACAAAGTAGATCGGGGTCGGATCCAGGTTTGTGTGATTACTATACCAGCCGGTACTTTTTTGAAAAATGATCTCCCAGGGAATGAGATCAGTGAAGCTCACATTAGCCAGCACATACACTTCACATTTGATTAGGTGTTTTCAAATTGTCAAAATGGGATAATCATTAAACTCATCTTATAGAAAGTGTGCATTCATTCATTCATTTATCCATTCTCTCAGTCACTGCCTAACACAGGCCAGGCATTGGGTAGAGAGTTGAGTAAGATGTAGCTTCCACTAAGGAAGGTACCTGGTTTAGATTTGCATGTGAAAGTGTTATGGCATTAGGAATGGACTGACAGGCAACAAGAACAAAACTTGGAAAATGCAGGGTGTGACAGTGGGCCACCCTGAAAGGAGGTAAGGTATAGATTTTCTCTGGTCCATCACATAACACAGCCATAGCATGAGACAGGTGGTTTCCTCAACTGAGCCCTTCGAGATGACATAGGACCCCAATCCCAAACAAGCTGAGGAGCTGGAAATCCAGTACAAAGTTGGAACATAAGATGTCACTGGTTACTCTCCATTGTTACCATGACTTAAAACATCCTACCCTTCAGCTACTCCGTTTTAAATAATCTTTGTGCTTAATGCCTTACTGCATTATAATAAGCCAAGAGAAGCAGTCTGTAATATTACACAAGCTAAAATGGGAATTATTAAACTCCCTCAAAATATGGTAGCTTAGAAGAAGGCAAAGCATTTGGTTACAAATCAAATATGAACAAGCTATAAGTCATAAATCCCCAGTACTGCTACCAGTGTGTGTCTCCCTCAGAAGAAATTCTAAAAATAAAACTTTAGACATTCTTAAATTCACATACTGTGAAAGAGAACAGGAAACCGGCCATTCCATGAGTAACTACTAAGAGCAGTATTAAAACAAAGGTCAGAAGATATATGCATGAATCACTTTTACTATATTATCACCAGCATTAAATGTTGTGACTCATTTTTTTGGTAATATATTTGTTATTATGTATAATAACAAAACATACGCACACGCACACATACAAACCATGTGCCAAGAGAATGGTTGAATAAATGGGTAATTAAAATATGTATCCAAGCAATAAAAAATTACATTTTAGAGTACTTGTAAGGATACGGGAAAATGATCATGAGGTAACACAGACTGAAAAGCAGCAGCATACGTAACTATGCACTGAATGCAACCATACACACTCATAGAAAGACTAGAAGATAAAAACTAATTGTGGTTATTTCTAAGCTATGGGACTGTAGATACTCTTTGTTTCCTTGTACATTTTTTTTCTGTATTTTCTATGGCTTATGTACTGAGCACCCAACTGTCTTAAAATTTTGTTTTAAGGCTGTTTGTCTTCTAAGTAGTTATTCATCATCGCAAATACTTACAAGCAAATCTAACTTACAATTAAGTTATGAACTATTAAAATGATTATTCATTAAAATCAGACTATAGAAAAATTTAACGTGGAAAATCTGTGTAATGTATTTAGATATAAAAACAGGCTCTATGTACAAATAATTTTTCATTATCATGTTTGTATTTTCTTATATTCTCCAAACTTTCTACAATAAACATACATTACTTTTACTAACTTTTAAATTAAAATACCTCCCCACTTCCTTTTTCAAAGAAAAAACAAACAGCCCCGTGTGTGATTCTTCCCTGCCTACCAACTTCCAAGTCATCTTGCTTGTGGTAGGGAGGCAGATGAGCAGGGAGAGAGGCGAAGGCCCATTGTAAGTATGCCTAATGATTGTGACAACCCAGTTCCCAAATAGGTCCTCTGGATGAAACAGAAGTTTGTACTCTTTAACAAACCGGTCGCAGTGGAGCCTCCTGCTCTTTCCTCTGTACCATACTTCATGGATCCCAGTTTCAGGACAGGGGTGGTTTGGCTAACAAGGTTTTCAGTGACCTTCCTTAACGTGACAGCAGTCAGCCCCAATAAACCCTGGTGGGCCTCAGAAAGCAGGACACAGTCACTCATCCTAGGGCATTCTAAGTTGAGAGGGAAAAGAAAAAGGGTCAGAATCTATTTTTCCCCATTAGATTTTGAGGCCAAATCTACAAGGCTGGATCCTTCATATAAATATTTAGTAAGCACCTGTATATGCCAGCCCTGTGCTAAATGGCCGGAACAAAAAAATAAACAAGACACTGTGTTGTCCATGGTCCTCAAGGAACAGAAGTCTCTTGGGAAAATACACGTGTAAACAGGTAATCACAATGCACTGTGATGATGCTATGATACCGCTGGGCACAAGAGCTATGCGAACACAGAGAAAACTGTGGGAAGACTGGGGTAGTGGCTACATGAGGAAGAGAAGTTAGATAAAAGAAAAGTGCATTTCCATCTGGAGGGAACAAACTATTACAGACTCATAGTGAACTACAAAAGGCTTGGGGTAGCTGGATCACATCTAAAGGCAGGGCAGGATATTTCTCTGTGTGCTTCTTTTTGGTGGAGTTGGGGGTGAGGATGGGGTAGAGAGGGGAATCTTGGCAGAAGATGTGAACTAGACAAACCCAAGGATCAGCTTGTAAGGAGTTTTATGTGCAAGGTTAGAGTTTAGCTCTTTTCCTGAAAGCAAAAGGTTTTAGGCAAGGAAGGATTTAACCAGATTTATCTTTTTAGAAGACTATTTTTACCAACAGAGTAGAAGATGACTGAAAGAGGAAGCCTGAAAGCAGATATACTCAAAGGTTTTAAGACCCACGTAGCTGGCATAAGTCCTCAAGGAAGAAGGCGGTTCCGAAAGTGACAGTTCTGCCAGGGCTCTTTTAATTACTGAATACAGTTCAAAAGAGGGTTTGAATCTAGAAGGCAAAAGTTGACCTGCAGAGTGGGGCTCCCCCAGAAGCAGCAGCCATGTCATATGGTGGGAGAGGAGATAGAGTTAGAATAGCCCCCACTTACTAGAGAGCAACCCCTGAGCTGTTACTTCATCTCCCCAAGTCAGCTTTCCTCTGCAAAAGGGCAATGCTTCCTATTTACCTAACAAGTCCATGGTAAGGAACAAAGTAGGCAATTCAATACAAATAATTTAATGCAAATAATATGAAGTGCTCAACACGGTTCACAAAACATACTAGGCACTCAGATATAGGTAGCTTCTGTTATGATTGCTAGGCAGAAGATGCCAACTTGCTGTCTCAGTAGAAAGAGAGGTTCAAAGCTATATTTTTTATTATTTTAAATGTCTTTAAAATGCTGAATGCCAGAAGCATGTGTATACTCTTTACAATTACTTTTAAGATTGTATCTGTCATAAAAGAGTGGGCTAGAGTAAATAGAGATTTTATTAATATTTATCCACTTGACACAAGATAAAGATTTCATTTCAAAGAATAAAAGCAAAGGAAAAATGATGGGGATCATAAACATGTCACCAGTATTTTTTCAATTATTCTTCAATGAATGACTCTTTTCAAGCTAACACTGCAAATAACTGCTTGTGCTTTCCTGGCTGAAGGACTATCACATATTGCTCTTAACTAATTATATAAGACTTAACCCTAGCAGATTTAGTTTGCTGTAGTGATATAAAAGATAGCAACGGTAATGAGACGCTAAGAGCTATCATTAAACAAACATATGGATGTTAACATTTTTACCTTTACAAAGTTTGAACTTAACTTTTATGGGTCTAAAACAGAGCAGCTTTAGTTAACCTAAAGACCAGTTCTGCACATTGCACCATTCATGGGATGGGAATGAAAACACCTAGTACCTCAGCTATGGCAGACATTGGACCAAGTGGTTCAAGGACATTATCTCTGCTCCTCACCTTACCTACTGCATTTTTCGGACCATAAGACACACCTAGGTTTTAGAGGAGGAAAATAGGGGAAAAAATGTGGTAAAATATTTAGTAACATAAATAACATAATATTTCACCAATGTAAATGTAAACAGAACTCAACAGCAGCTTTAACAACTATTATTCCTCCCAAATGGGGGGAGGGAAGTGTGTCTGATAGTCTGAAAAATACACACCTGAGGTTGTTACCTTCAGGTATAAATAACAGGTGAAGAAACGGAGGTTCAAAGACATGTAGAGACTTGCTCAAGATCACCAAGCTAGCAAAGTGGCAGTCAGGATTTGAAAAAAGGTCCCCTGGTGTTAAAGCTCATGATCCTTTTTTTTAAAATAAATCAACTCTAAGTTGTAGTTTACATACCACAAAACCCACCCACTCTATGGGTGTAGTTAGAGGAGTTTCAATAATTACATGCAGCTGTGTAACCACCACAATCAATATATACAACATTTTCAGGACCCCCAAAACACTCCCTTGTGCCCCATCCAATCTCAATCACCCCTCACAGGGTGTCTATTAATGTATATCATAGCTCTTACAACACTATACCGAGATCATCTGTTTACCACCTGTTCTTCCCACCATCTACCTTTTTAAAATTCATTTCTTTTTAACATCAATTAAAATTCACTCTTTTGGGCGTACAGTTCTATGAGTTTTGACAAATGCATACAGCAGTGTAAAAGCCACAGAACATTTCTGTCACACACCACCCAATTGCTTATGCTTCCCCTTTGTAGTCAACCCTTCCTCCACTCCCAGGACCTGATCTGTTTCCTATTCATATAATTTTGCCTTTTATAAAATGTCATATAAATAAAATAATACAGTATGAAGCCTTTTGAGTCTGGCTTCTATCATGATCTTTTGACCAATGGAGGACAAGTTATAATAGAAACACATTCCCATGGGCATTCCCACTTATCACAACTCCGTGGTGCCAGCTGTCACTCTACCCCAAGTGAGGGAATATTAATAGGAATACTTTCAGCACACCTAGTGGTTAAAATGGTATACCATTCACAAACTTCATTAGCTGTGTTATTTAATACTAACAAATTACTTGAGACACAACTCACATGTGAATGAAACAAAACAGTCTGCACTGGGATTGTGGTATATCACACCCCTGTATGATAATTTTCTCGCAGCTAAAAATCATACCCAGCCAAGAGGTCTGATCATGACATTACAGGTGGTGGCAAGGGTTTGTTCCATTACCAGAGAAAAAGCAGAACCCAAGTTCTCTGCCACCTGGCCTAACCAGGTGAGGCAAAGAAGGTATAAGACCAGCTAGTTGCTCTAAATTGTTCAATGCTCTCATTTTGTAGCAGAAGATCCATAGACTAGGAAGAACTTATCTAGAGAAGAACCAGATATTTGCAGAGCCAAAAGGACATCCCGACAAACCTAGGATTAGACATCTCTATCTCTACTGAACAGCTTAGCAATCTCCCAGCATTACTCTCTCTGTTCTCTTTCTGCTGTACCTCCTACCAAGTTGTGTGGAGAAGATAATGGTTTATCTTGTCTGAGAAATGTATACTAGAGTAGTTACTATCTTCAATATCTAGAATTGCCCTGAAACATCAAAATTTCAATTGTATTCCACAGGAAATTCCCATACTTCCTTTTCAACCAGGACTTGAAATGATGTCAGTTTAGCCCCAACCTGATGATCTTACTGCCTACTTATATTTGGATAGCTACTGACACCTATTTGCCTTAGTCTTCTGTGGCTCATTGGGTCATCAAACATTTAGTAACTGGGAGGCCCTTTGCTGGGGCCTGAGGCTAATAAGTGAATCGGATACAGTCTCTAGTTTTAAAAAGCTCAATGTCCAGAGGGGGAAAGACACATAAATCAACAAGTAGAATTACTGAAAGAAGTGCTGTGTGAGAAGTATGCACAAACACCAAGTATCTCTCTCACATGAGTGTGCACACACACATAGCAGACAACCATCCCTACCAGATGTGACAGGACTTCTTTAAGCCCTAACAAGGGTGGTTCATAATTCTAAAATTGCGTAGAAAGTTTTCTAGAAGGACCATTGAATAAAGGCTACTGGAACATTGAATCCGATAGTGATCCCCAAAAAGGGATACTTGGTTTTTAGGAACAATTTTATTCTTCTTTTTTTCTGAGAATACAAAAACTGGCACCTTTGTCTGGGTCCAGAATGTAAAATCAGAAAATAAAATGGCAAGTCTTACAACTGTGAACTTCAATCAGCTCATTACAAACCAAAGAGACATATTTGAATGCATGTTGCTACATTCATTTACCTACTCTGCCAAGCCATTCAATTACATGATTTAAGATTTTGTACAAAAAAATACAGCCATGTTTCTTGCAAAAGCTGGTATTTGGAGAAAAGTGATTAGAACAGCATGCTATGATACATTAATACAGTGGTTTCATTTAATGGACAATGGCAGTTGCTGAAATGTTCCCTGTACTTTAAATTATTGCACTTAGAATTCGTGACTACATGTCTTAACTTTTTTCATTATTGCTGTACAATACACTCCACTGCCACTGTGAATACAAACAAAACAAATTATCCAAAGAGTTTTATTAGCATTTGTAATCTCAACGCAAGTCATTTTTAAAGGTAGGGGTTTGTTCAAATAATGTGAATACTGAGGATAAAGCATCATAATTGAGGAAAAAGTGAGAAAGGGAGGAAAAAAAGCTAAAGCAGAAGAAAAATACTGAGCCAAAATTTAGCTAGCATCCTCTGCGAGAGACAGGGCACAAAAGACATGAAGTTTATTCTAACCAGAAGCAGCTGCTGCTGTTCGAATTAGGAAGCATTCCTAATGAATCAGCAGTTCTTATAATAAATATTCTCCCCTTTGAAATGTGAGGATTCTGCTATGAGGATTTCTTTTGATATATTTTTTACATGAACTCATTAGACAGAGAAGAAGCAGGGACTGAGCACGTTCCCTTCTACACTATGATGGCTATCTTATCCACTTCATACCCAATCAAGGTTACTTAGGTGGGGCATAGGAAAACAAGAAATAAAATACGGCAAAGCTAAAAAGGTTTCTTCTCACCAGGACCCTCTGTGGCACACTCCAAACAAACTTTGTAAGATCTTGTTACGTAACAACAGCTACATCTCACCAAAAACCTGCCACCACACTAACTTAACTAGCGCTGGTTACATTTAAAATGGAAAGCAGAGCTCTACAAACAATGAAAGAAGAATGTCTTTTGCATTAAGAGGAACCCCCAAATTCCAACAAGGTAAAGAACTACTTACAGAATATATCCTATTCCCCAGATATCCTTTGTGCCATTTTAAAAAGAGAAATGGGGGGGGGGGGAAGTATGCATATTGCACACATGCACATTTATTTCATGTCTATGAAGGTTCCATATTCCTTTTTCCTTGCATTTAAAAACAACCATTTTAAAAAGAGGTTTCTCTAAGCAAAAATCACTATGTCCCTATCCATACAGAAAGATTTAAAAGCACATCTTTCGGACTTCCAGCCAAAATGGAGGCTAGGTAGACACACCGTGCCTCCTCACACAACCAAAATTAAGGACAACAAAGATTTAGAAACAAGAAAACAACCAGCACTGATAGAAAATTGAACTGTACGAAGTCCGACAACCAGACCAGTAAGAGGGGCAGAGTCACGGCAAGAAAAAGCAGAGGTTGGTGGACCCAGGCATGCAGGAGCCCCAAGTGTGCAGGAGGTGGCTAGCAGAACCCGGGCGCAGGATGGCAACAGGATGACCCAGTGAGGCCCCACAAGGTGGCTGGCTGACCAGGCGGTCCCACATTCACGTGCAGATAATCCAACCAAAAATGGGGAGCAAGACAGACCTCACAACCCAGGGCCCCAGCTCTGGTAAATAAAACCTAAGAACACCGATTGAAAAACTTGTGGGGGTTGAGGTGCTGGCAGAGACTCCCAGCCTCACAGGAGAGTTCCTTGGAGAGATCCAGAAGGCCCTAGAACATACACAAGCCCACCCACCCGGGAACCAGCACCAGAAGGGCCCAATTTGCTTGTGAAAAGCAGTGGAAGGGACTGAAATATGAGAGAGAATGTGGAGCAAGTGCCACTGTTCCCTCCCGGACCCCACCCCCACATACAGCATCACAACCCAGCAACTGGGCTGCCCCACTCTAGTGAACACCTAAGGCTCCGCCCCTCACTACCTAACAGCCGCAACCAGACCAAAAAAAAAAAAAAAAAAGGCTCAAATGGGAGAACAAGTCAAAGCCCCAGAACCAATTCAATTAAGCTACTAAGAGGTAGCCAACCTATCAGATGCACAGTTCAAAGCCCTGGTGATCAGGATGCTCACAGAACTGGCTGATTTTGGTCGCAAATTAGATGAACAAATGAAGGCTACACTAAGTGAAATGAAGGAAAACGCACAGGGAACCAATAGCGATAGGAAGCAAACTGGGACTCAAATCAATGGAGTGGACCAGAAGGAAGAAAGAATCAAACAAACAGAAAAGAATGAAGAAACAAGAATTCAAAAAGATGAGGAGAGGCTAGGAACCTCCAGGACATATTGAAACATCCCAACATTGGAATTATAGGGGTACCAGAAGGGGAAGAGGAAGAGCAACAAGTGGAAAACTTATTTGAACAAATAATAAAGGAGAACTTCCCCAATCTGGCAAAGGAAATAGACTTCCAGGAAGTCCAGGAAGCTCAGAGAGTGCCAAAGAAGGTGGACCCAAGGAGGAACACACCAAGGCACATCATAATTACATTAGCCAAGATTAAAATGAAAGAGAGAATTCTAGAAGCAGCTAGAGATAAGGGCACAGTCACCTACAAAGGAGTTCCCATCAGACTGTCAGCTCATTTCTCAAAAGAGACCTTACAGGCAAGAAGGGGCTGGAAAGAAGTATTCCAAGTCATGAAAGGCAAGGACCTACATCCAAGATTATTCTATCCAGCAAAGCTGTCATTTAGAATGGAAGGGAAGATAAAGTGCTTCTCAGATAAGGTCAAGTTAAAGGAGTTCATCATCACCAAGTCCTTATTATATGAAATGTTAAAGGGACTTATCTAAGAAAAAGAAGATAAAAAATATGATAGTAAAAAGACAGCAAACTCACAGATATTAACAACCACACCTAAAATAAAAGTAAACTAAGCAAACAGCTAGAACAGGAACAGAAACACAGAAATGGAGATCACATAGAGGGTCAACAATAGGGGAGTGGGAGGACGAGTAAGGGGGACAAGGTACAGAGAACAAGTAGCACAGACAGTGGGTAGAAAATAGACAAGGGGAGGGCAAGAATAGTGTGGGAAATGTAGAAGCTAATGAACTTATGACACATGGACATGAACTAAAGTAGGGGAATGTGGGTGGGAGGGAAAAGTAGGGGAATGTGGGTGGGAGGGGGTATGCAGGGTGGAAGGGAATGAAGGAGGGAATGGGATAACTGTAATAGCATAATCAATAAAATATATTTAAAAAAAAATAAAAACACATCTTTCCATCTGTAGAGGTGAGCACAACTAAATGAACACAATTCTGCCCACCAGCTATCTTTCTCTAACTCTCAGTCTATAAGTTTTTCCCTCCTTCTCCTCCTCTTCCACAGTGGGTTTCTAGGATTCTTGAATCCTCAGTGCAAAAATCAGGAACTCCAGAAGGAGTTATGGAGTGATGCAAGGTATAACAGAAAGACTTAGAGCTGCCTCATCTTTTTTCCCTTAACACAAATAGTACCTGAGCCTTAAACTTGGAAATGAAAATGAAAGGACATTCTACATGTAAACACAACCTTTAGGCTGCCTAAAAGCAACCCTTTCCACAAATTTAGACATGACCTCCTATCTCATTTAGGTTACTTGTGCTCTCAACAATAGGTTAAGGGAACACAAAGGATAGGTACACCTGCAGATGACAGAAGTCAAGGACTGAGAAGATTTAACAGTAGCATTACCATATCATACAGAAGAGAAAGAGCTGAGTAACACCTTAAAGGAAATAAGACTTGGATCATGAATGCCTGAGAGGATTACCCTGCTTCTTCTACAAAACTGAAACCCTAATTGGGGGTGGGGGGTGAAAAAGAGACAAACCAGAAAACATGAAAAGAGATCCTTTTGTTTAAAGATCAGTGTGTTTTGTTCTACATTCTTAGTAACTAGGAAAGTGAGGCTCAAATGGATCAGGAAATGTGTCTGAGATCATATGATAAACGTTAGTGCTATATTTGAGACCAGGTTTCTCTGGCTCCAAAGCCCCTATTGCCTCCTACTCCTATTGCCTCCATCGTGACTTCCAAATGCTGAATAGGTAGGATTCTGCTCACTGGACAATACTATCTCTTTAGTACATCTCTCTTGGCCAAAAAGCTGTAACTCAGTGCCCTTCTCTCCAATGAAGAAAACAAGGCAGAGAAGAGTTAAAGTGACTTGACCAACATTATATAATCCTATTTTAAAAGTGGGACTCAATGTCCTACAGGACAGACTACTAAAATTATTCTTCTTTGTTTTCCAAAATGAGTAACCACTGAATAGTTTAGCTCCACAGAACGCCCTGAGACTTATACTCTCCTGCAGATTTGCATTCCTATAGAAATGCCTGCCCTGGCCCAGTGCTTTTTTGATCTAGGCTCCATCAACCAAAAGGAAAGCTCTGCAGTTTGTGCATTGCTTGGCCCTGCCTGCTATGTTGGACAACTATACTGGCTTTGAAAATATTTCATTAGATGAGGATGAATAAAATATATGAAGGACTGGCGCAGGAAAAGAAGTTAGACACTTGAAACTTAGACCATGATTTATACACAAATATATCCACCTCCTCAAGCCTTCTTATGACAGAAAAAAACTATAAAGAGCCTAAAAACTAGCAGTGCACTTTTCTCAGAGACTGGAATAAAAGACACGTGATTATAAACCTAAGCTTCACACATTAGAGGTAGGCAAGTTTCTTAACCCTTTCCTTTCCATTAAAATTGAGCTAAGTATCACAAAGAATTGTCATAAGGATTCAACAGTATAATTCATGTAACATGCTTAGCAGTTTCTAGGTGAAAGTAACTGATAAATGGTAGTTATCATTACTGCTATTAGTCATTCTAACAGCAAAGAATCATTAGGCAAAGTCTGGAACACCTTCACAATTTAGCATTACGTGACCATTAAAATGTCCTTCAGAGAGACTATGTTATAAAAAACATGTAAGAAGAATAATGATTAACTAAAAAAAGGTATCTGATCACAAATATGTAAATTTTATAATATTGCATATGTATATTACATATAGTATTAGAAAGGGACTAAAAGGAAATACACTAAAATTTCTGTTTATGCATAGTGGAAATAAAGAAATTTTCTTCTTCTGTATTGAAAAAATTATTCATTCAAAAATCACTTTTATTTTTTTCCCTGTGGATATCTAAGTGCTCCTGCTTGATCAACATTTTTCAAAAATTGATCATTGTCCCCACCCGCCCGCTTCTGAATGACCCTGGCACCTTTGTTAGAAACTAAACTGATCCTCTATTCTGTTCCACTGATCTATGTGTCTATCCTTGTTCCAGTGCCACAATGTCTTCATTATTATACCCTTACAACAAGACTTGAAATCAGGTAATGCTGATCCTCCAACTTTATTCTTCTTTTTCAAACTTATTTTGCCTACATCTTTTGACAAATAACTCTCCATTCAAGTTTTAGAATCAGCTTATCAAATTCTAGAAAGAAACCTAGTTGTGTTGCATTGACTCTACAGACAGATTTAGGGGAAACTGACATCTGTATCACTAACAGTCCTTCAGAGAAACAGAATCAATAGAGGGCACACACACACACAAATTTATGTTAAGGAATTGATTCAAGCAAGTCCGAAATCCACAGGGTGGGCAGCAGGCTGGAAATTCAGGTAAGAGATGATACTGCACTCAGCAGGCTATAAACTCAGACAGGATTCTATAGTCTTGATAAAGAATTCCTTCTCTGGGAGAGCTTAGTGTTTGCTTTTAAAACCTTTGACTGATTGAAAAGGTCCACCTACCTCATGGAGAGTTATCTCTTTTATTTAAGGTCAACTGATTATAAATGTTAATCACAGCACCATTTAGGCTGGCATTTGACCAAACAAATGGCATAATACCCTAGCTAAACTGAAACATAAAATTAATCATCACAATAGCCTGATAACACTGGTGCTTAAAATCTCTTCATTTATTTAGAGCTTCTTTTCACATATCTCAGAAAATTTTATACTTTTTAGTGTACAGGTGATACAAATTTTTGTTGCACACTTTGAAGTTATTACAAAAGCACTGTATTATTAATTTTAATTTATAATTTTAATACCAATTTCCTTATCAAATATTCATATACAAAATTAATAGAAATGGATCAAAGATCTAAATAGATAAATTTATAAGATGTCTAGAAGAAAATACAGACAAAAAATAAATCTTTGTGCTCATGATACAAAAAATATGAACCATAAAAGAATAAATTGATAAACTAGACTTTGAAATAAAAACCTTATTATATGTGAAAGATGCTGTTAAGAAAAGGAAAATATGAGCCCCAGTCTGAGAGAAAATGTGTGATAGATTTGAACAGACACTTCACTAAAGAATATATACCATATTTTTCTAGTTAATAAGTACATAAAAAGACTTTCAACATTATCAGCAGGGAAATGCAAATTAAAGTCACAAGAAGATGCCACCATAAATCAATAGAATGAATGAAATGAAAAAAGATGGACAATAACAATAGTTGGTGAGGAAGAGGTGCAATTGGAACTCTCCTACATTTTTTAAAACAATTTTGCAGTTTCCTAAAAAGTTATCATACCATAAGACCCAGAAATCATACATCCATATAAAAACTTAAACATGAATGTTCATATCACTGTTATTTACAGTAACCAAAACCTGGAAACAACCCAAATGTCCATAAATAAGTGAACAGACTGAGATGCATCCACACAACAATATACTATTGAGCAATAAAAAGGAACAACCTACTCATATACATAACAACATGGACAAATCCAAATGTTATGCTGAACAAAAGCAGCTAGACCTAAGAGAGTACAGATAGGGTCTGGCAGAAGTAGCGCCTGCCTGAGTGTGGTTGGTAGGGTAACAATACGGGTGTAATAATTTATAGTTTTAATTTGAACATTTCACCTAAAATGTCTTATGGTGTACTTGAGTGTGATATTCTTATGTTACAGAATTACATGTTTATGACTTTGTAATGAAAATGGTGTGTTATTTGTGCCAGACCCTGTATGTATTACTCCATTTATATGAAATCTTAGAAAAGACAGAGCTAGGACTTCCGGCCAAGATGGAGGCATAGGCAGACGCACTGTGTCTCTTCTCACAACCAAATTAAGGACAACAAAGATTTAGAAACAAGAAAACAACCAGATCTCAGAAAATCAAACTGTTTGGAAGTCCAACAACGATTCATCCAGACCGGTAAGAGGGGCGGAGTCGCGGCAGGAAAAAGCGGAGGTGCGGACGGGCA